>CAJNIZ010017780.1:41144-54921 GCA_905231905.1 Symbiodinium pilosum
CCGCTTAAGTAGATACAATATGGCTTTGGGTATAATATAATAAGATCCACATATACCCCATATTCTATCTACTTAAGGGGGGACTGTATCTCCTCCCCTACAAGCGCCACCCCTAAGCTCTAAACACTCGGCATTCCCGTTACTCTTTGTAGGACACCCACATATCGTAATTGATAGGTTTTTCCAATAGAGTAACTTAAATTAAGTTCCTTAACTCCCTATATTCCTCAGTTTCCATTTCATTTTCCATGTTCTTTTCCATTTGATTCTCCATTGTAGGGGGATAATTTAGTAAAAATAGTGAGCCACAGACTGTCCTAAGCAAGACGCCCCAAACCCTAAACCTGAAATAATGAGCATAAGATTGTCCTAAGCAATGCTTGGGAAGGGAGGGGTTACCGAAAGGGAGAAATGAGTTCGCGTGCCGGGACTGCTGGCCTTTGGTTAGCTGGGAATGGCGGAATGGAAAAGAAAATGGAAAATACTAAAGGGTTCAGTGTATAGGGTTTAGGGTTCAGGGTTTAGGGCGGGAATGAAGGAATGGAAAAGAGAATGGAAACTACTCTAATGGGTTATATAGGGACTACTATAGGGATTATAGGGTATATATTGGAATTATATAGGGATAATGGGAAAGAAAATGGAAAATACTATAATGGGTTATATAGGGACTACTATAAGGATCCATTCCTTCGTTCCTAGCCAACCAAAGGCCAGACTGCGGGGTACAGCGGGGCAAGCCCACTGTATCTGTTTCAGTGCTTCGGGTGTCAGGGTAGACCTACATTGGCTTTAGGGTTTAGGGTTTAGGGTTTAGGGTGTAGGGTTTAGGGTTTAGGGTTTAGGGTGAAAGCCAGCAGGTCAAGAGACCAACAGCCAGACTTCATATCCTGGGTTGCTGTTAAGGCTGTTAAGGAACTTATTTTAAGTTAATATGGAGAAACCCTAGTAACCATCATATATACCCATTATGGTAACTTAGTTTCAGTTCCTTAACAGCAACGCAGTATAATGGGCCGGTATGTGAGCTGCAAGAGGTTCAGACGAGATGCTGTCTTGTTGCTTCGAGTTTTGTTCATGGCATGACGGCGCCACATGCATGAGGGGTTCATGAGAAGCCGGCCTGAATTCAGGGAATATAGCAATGTATCAACATAATCTCTACAGCCTTAGATAGTCTTAAACAGCAGGAGCCCTCGGATCCTCTGATAATTCCAGTATATCCAGTCACTGTAGGCCCAATTTTGAGAAGCTCCACAAGAATGGGCATGGTAGCCTGTTGTGAAGATTTATCTGCTGGTGTTTTAGGGCTTGCGGTTTAGAGGTGAGGGAATGGAATATAGGCATAGTTCTTACAGTGAGTACTATAAGGTCCGGTCCCAACAGCCGGTGTAGTAGAAGGTCGTGGCTACTTGGGTCTGGGGAGATTAGATATGCCTATATCTTATACCTACAAGCCACATAGATGCCCCAGCTATCCTAATCCTCAGTATTCCTTATTCCCATGCCTCCTATAAGCCTTCTGGAGCGGCCCCTAATCTGGGTTGCTGTTAAGGAAATTAATTTAAGTCACTATATTGGAGAAGCCCTTATGAACTCGTATCTATATATATATATGTATTTATTACGGTAGCTCAATTTCAGTTCCTTAGCAGCAACCCAGTACTTGCTGATATTGCCGACGAATCGAGGCCAGAGCTAGATGAGCTATATACCCTAGGTGGACCCCCCACCCAGTAATAGTGACTATAGGGGATAATAAGGGTTATATTAGGGTCCTCTTATATTCCTATTATACCACTATTACAGGGTGGGGGTTCCTCCTAATATATACCCTAAACCCTAAGCCCTAAACCCCAAATCCTAAGCCCTGAACCCAAAACCGGGGCTATATAGGGAACTAGGGTTTAGGGTTCAGTCTTTGATTTAGGGTTTAGGGGTCTGAAGTCTTCAAAGGGATTTTAGGGGAGTATTTGCGGAGTTATTAAGTGGGATGCTCGGAGTTTAGATTATGGCTTGGGTCATTCCCCCTCCCAGTAGCTGTCCTTAAAGGGGCCTTATTAAGGGGGTTCTTATAACCCCTATAACTCATTGTGGTAACCGTTACTGTAAGGGGGAATAACCCAAACTATGGCTCAGGTGATGAAGTCCAGAAGTAGTGTTCCCTTCACATTGTTCAGGATCTAGTGTTTAGGCGTAGGTAGGGTTTAGGCTTTCAACATTTGCGCTCGCCCGTGATATAAAAGAGATATTCCTCATCAGGGAGATGATGGTACTCCCCTCCCCCTTATATCAGAATCCCCCTCATCGCCCTAAGATTGAGTATTCCCCGTGTGGTGCACTCTAGTCTTTTGGGAATATGTAATGAGGTCGGGGATTTAAGATTGGGACGGAATTATTCTGCAGAACCAAACAAGACATCTAACCGAGCATGAAATAGAAGCTGGGAGTATCCAGGTATTTGTTTACTGGGATACTTTATGGATCCTTCCGGGGTTCAATGTACGCATTATAGGGTTTGGGGTTGATCTGGTTTAAATTTAGGGTCTAGGGTTTAGAGTGTTGAGCCGTATGTGGAATGGGGATACGATAGTTAGTCCCCCAACAGAAAGTAAGATTAGATTCTCTGCCTTTACAAGAAGAATTTTTCTTAAACACGCCACTTAAGGAAATCCCGCAATCCCAATAACTCTGACTGAGCCCGAAGCAGTTTCGAGTGGTCTGATGTGTGGACATTTGCGCCATAAGGGCCCTTGGGAATCGTGTATCCAGGCGGAAAAGCATCCGATGGGGTAGCCTCTGAGTTGCCAAGGGCCCTTGTAAGCCTACTCTGCCGAAACAAGGTCTGGAGAGGATTACTGTGTGATGCGGTTGGTTTCAGCATTGAGCCTGGCCGTAGTGCTTCCAAAAAATTAGGGAATGGATGATTTGTGAGGAACATCATAGCAGCTTTGGGGAAAAAAGAACGTATAACAGCAGACGACCTTGTGCCCTAAGAGATGTGAAGAGATGTGAGGAGTCATGTTGAAACACATATGATAGCATGGACAGACGTAATCTTGCACCACGTTGTGTACCCTGAGAATGACAGTGTTATAGGGCTCCTCGGTCCAGCTGCATATCATACTTAGCTGTTACAAGGGACCTCCATTATCCAAAACGCTTTTTGTTTACAAGCTCCTCTTAGTCCACTAGGGAAAAGAGTACGCACCATGGTTTCCGGGGACACATGACCCTCAACCCTCAACCTCAGCAAGCACAAGCACGTCTGACGTGCAGAACAGGGCTCAAGCCTCAACCCCAATAATCTCAAACACTGCTGACCTGCAAGGGTTTATAGTCCCCCTGAAGTACATAAAAAATGGGGTATATGGGGATCTTAGTATAATATACCCAAAGCCATGTTCTATCTACTTAACGGGAACTATAGGGTTTAGGGCTTTTCAAGCTGCCGGACTGGATCTTGCCATGCAGAAGCCTGAATGAAGCTTCTAAGGGCGTTCCGCGTATGCATGGGGTCACGATAGGCTTGAATGTGGCTCTGACTAGGCAAGGCTGGTAATTTCCTGCGGAAGTCTTACGGGGGGTGGGGGGACCATAATCCCGGTATAATCCTAACACATCCCCAGGGTCCTGCCTCAAGCGTCCCAGATTTTGAGGAGCTTGGGGTGTGAAGATGTAACTCCCAGATTCTTCTTGTGGTTGCGGGGTTGGGGTGTCTACGTTCTGTCGTGGACAAGAGTTTTCCTACACTGAGACGCTCAAGCCCTAAACGCTAAACCCATAAGAGGCCAGCTTGCTGCTTCACGTTACAAGGGGTTCGTACGGAATAAAGGAATATATTGTATAGGGTTGTATTCCCTCATTCGGTACTAGAAAACCAGTAAGGTCGAGGCTTAGTGTGTTGATGCGGGGCTTAGGGTTTAGAGTCAAGACCCCCATCAAAAAGGCAAGCGAGAAACACACTTCTTTGTGCTTGGTCTACCTATTCAGGTTTCTGAACCAGCTGCGCGTGGTGGACGGGCTTGCAAATCTTGCCCGAGTTCGCGCGCCCGTTGAAACAATTGCAGCGTTCAGCGATTAACCCTACCGGTGACTCCATGTACAGTTGCAGTTAGTTTTAACCCATTCCTTAAAGGATACCACAGCATAACTCTTTAACCCAACTGGTAAGTAGAGTCACGAGTGAGCCCTAAGCCGTTTAGGGTTGAGGGAATAGGGGAGCCTAAAGCTCGAAAACCCCAATCCGTAAACCCTCTTCCCAGACCCTTCAATCTTAAGATTTTAAACCCACTACCCTTCCAACATCCACGACCTTTCACCCTAGTTCCACAATATATGAGTGGTTGTAGATAGGAGTGGTTGTAGAAATAGCAAGGTGGACATAGCGCGGACAAATTGGTGCCCCGGTAGACCTTGAGTCAATGAGGGTTAAGGGGTTTAGGGTTTAGGGGTTTAGGGGTTTAGGGTTTAGGGTTTACTGTAATCTCATTAGGATCATTAGGGTTTCTTTGTTCGCAATAACCCTAAGGATTTATTGGAAGTACCACCTTTATCATAGATTCAAGGGGCTACAGTTCAGGGATGGTGCTACATCAGTGGATCGCGCGGAAAAGAACGCGGAGAGTGAAATGGATACCGGGAACGCTAAACCCTAAGCCCTAAATGGTTGACAGAGATTGGGGATTATAGTCCCCTTTAAGTAGATAAGATATGGCTTTGGGTATACTATAGTAAGATCCCCATAAAACCCATATTCTATGGACTACAGGGTGTAGGGATTTGAGTTTAGGATTCCGACAGAAGGTTCGGAATGCATATGGATGGTGCGCAGCATGAGTTAAGTGCTTGGGACCCTCCCTGTGTGCTACCCTAACCGTGGGAGACACGTTGAGACTTGCCCTACACCCCAAAACCCCCCAAACCCTACACCCTACTTAGGGTTCAGGATGGTTCAGGGTCTAGGTGTTAGGTGTAAAGCGTGGACCTTAAAGCCTAAAACTCTACCCCGGTCTACTTGGAGGTTCATGGCACTTAGCTACTTATAACTAGGCTTATTCCCCTACTAATAGCACCCCTAAATGGCCTTATAGGTACTATGTCCCATGAACCTCCAAGTACCCCAGTCTAGATATGGTCCTCAGCACCGTTTTGTGGTGGAATGCTGGGGAGGAAGTCACCCTGCATCCGCTGGCTCAATCCCAGGACAGATGTTACATGATGCAGAGCATACGGCAAACATTCGATAAACGGCGGGTAAACTTTAGCACTTTGGCCGAACATCGCGACTGGCGTTGAAGGTCGCGCCTTGCCTTCTGACTGCTCCCGTTGAGAAAAGGGGTAGGGGCCTGACAAGACACATCGCCTAATGATGTTCAAAGTCCGTCAGAACCCGTCTTCTCTTTTGCCAACCTGCCATTTTTGACAGGCAGAAACATACGTACTACTCACTACTTGATGACGAGTCCCTAGAGCAGTTGGACAGGTGACTTGACGCCCTGCAAGAATACCCTGAGTCCTGAACCCTAAGCTGTAAATCCCAAATCCAGAGCCTCGACGTAACCCTGCTTCTTCATTTTCATCATTTTTTCAACATGGAACGCCGCGGGGCACTACGCCACACGGCTTCCGGGCGGAGAAGGTGCCCCAGCCAGGGTTTAGGGTTTAAGCTTAAGGGTTTAGGGTTGAGGGTTTTGGGGTTTAGGGGCTCGGGGGTTTAAGCGTTTAGGGTTTAGGGTTCGGGGTCAAGGTTTTGAGTTTAGGGTGTAGGATGTAGGGTTTACGATTTAGGTTCCATGGTTGAGGGTGTAGGGTTTCGGGTCGAGGGTCCTGCGGTTGACGTTGCGAGATTCAGGGCCAAGGGCTTCAGGGCTTGGAGTCTAGAGTCATGGGTCTAGGTTCCAGGGTGCAATATCTAGGATCTATTCTAAATCCTCAGCCCTAGACCCTAGACCCTAAACCTTTCCTGTGCTGTGCCGCAGAAGCAGTGATGGTCGGCCACGAAGTCCTCTCTCATGCGCCCCATTGCATGCAGGATGCAGCCATGGTCCGGTTGCGAAGGCCACCCTACAGTCGAGGGTTTGGGGATTAGCGTTTAGGGGTTTAGGGTTTGGGATTTAGGGGTCTTACCCCAAGAACGGAGAATCAAATGGAAAAAAATATGGAGAATGACAAGGAGTCCGGGATTGTACATAGAGGTTTATAGGGTTGATATTGAAAATCGACCTCTGCGTACTATCGTACAATAATTCCCAAGGTTTAGGGTACTTCAGGTCATGCAGCCTTTTTGCATCCACAGTCTTCTTTCACTCACCCACGCCGCCAGACCACTGATCTACTTTATTATCGAACAGTACTGGTCTCAAAAGTGCCAAGAGGGCGCAACACAACTGAATTGAGGACGATACCGTATAGAACACCTGTATACCCCCCCTATATATTCTACAAAATCCTACATCGCCCTTACATAACCCCTGTAAAGGTAATTACCCCCCCAAGAAGCTTAAACATTATTCAAGGCATCCTTGAGCACGGGGTCGATGGGGATGGCAAATTCCTGTTCTGGGCCGAACGTGGGTGCTGCCGCCTTCATGGCATTGAGAACGACGGGAATGCCTTGGGCCCACCTGCGCCATCGAGGTTGGAGGGGGCCATGACCGCTGCCCTGTCACAGTGGGCCTGACTTAGGGGTTCGTGTCCCTAAGCCTTGAATCAAAAAAAACCGATCAAACTTAAACCCTCCACCCTCAACCCTAAACCTTAACCCTAAGCGGGTTGAGGTTGACGGCTTTGGATCCAGCTTGTAGGTTCGATTGCTGGTCTGGGTGCAGGGCTAGACACAGGTTCCTGTCAATGCCAACTTGGGGGTTCAAGGGGACTTTGTAAGTTGTTAAATCCTGGGCATATCCGGGGCTATTGTAACATGGCTTGCAGGGCCTATTACGTATAATTACCAAGTGCCCCCGACCCGCCAAGAAGAAGACTGTTTGAGGCATTTGGGGGTTGTTTCCATAAGTACGTTTTCCAGGGTTCCATGGCGATCGGGTAGTCACGGTCGAACAAAATGGAGGGCTTAAGGCTTTTCGGCACGGATCCAACAAACGCAACATCTACGGCTAATGATTCTATGTTTGATACTGTACAGGCGTTGCCCGAATCTTTGCATCGGTGAGGTGGCTCAGCTGTACCCCTCATTGTGAGGAGGCTCCTGAACATAACTTTCCAACATGTTGTCGTACACATCTTGAGTGGTCTTATAGCAGTTGACACCTGGCAGCCTATACAAGGGGACCAATATGGACCCTAATATTCTCCAGTCCTCAGTATAGGGACCCCAAACAAGTACCTCTAATTTTGGGAAGCCCCAACCCTAAACCCTAAACCCTAAATCCCACTTTCCCTGGTTGATCAGGTAGGGCTCAGGATGTGGGTGTGATGGGCTTCGTTTCGGCGCACAACGGTTTAGGCTTAGGGTTTAGGGTTGGCAGGCGAGTCTTTCACTGCAGGTCGCCCCACACGAAGTTCTGCGAATAAGCAGACTTCAGGGTTTAAGGGCTTAGGGTTTTTCTTTCGGTAGGGTATCCTAGGGTACCCTAGACTGAATGTAGAGGACCGCCCAAGACCCCAATCCCTAATTCCATTATGGAAGCCCAAACCTCGGTCGGAATCCTAATCCTCGCACGCAGTCATGTTTCGGGGACCGTACACGGGCTAGCATAGTGATCCATTCCTTCGCTCCCTACTCACAACCAGTAAGCAAAGTGAAGCGGTATAATTTGAGACTGAGGGTTCACTGTGATTCACCCACCCCTTGGCTTTCCGTCTAAGCTCTACATCGACCCCGTACGCAATCTCCATCATAAACACCTTAGATCCCCAGACCCTGTAAAGTTTGAATCGTTGATCGTGTTCCGACCTGGCTCTTTCTTCCCAGACCGACCCTGAAATCCTAAAACATAGAATCACCTTCTTTTCTCTTCTCTCTCTCATTGGCCTGCTCATCTGTTGAATCCACTATAACTCCCCCCATCCTCTGCTTCTTTCCCTTTTCCTCAACCTCAAATCCGCAGCCCCATAGCCGTAAACCCCCAAGCCCGGAGAACTTAAACCCCAAGCTCTAAACCCCCAACGCTAGACCCTCAAAAATAGAGTTTTCATCCAATTTTCCATTTTCTTTTCTATTTGATTCACCATTGTTCCTATAGAACACCAATAGAACCCAATAGAACTTCCTGAACCCTAAAACTCCTTAGGCTGCTTTGCCTCCTCCTCGCCTGTGGGGCATTCGCCGCGTTCGCGGCGTGCCCGACAGCACCGTCCTTGTTTTCCTGGGGAGAAGGGGGTTTTGGGGCTTAGGGTTGAAGGGATTGCGGGTTGCACGGCTCGCTGTTTGAGGGTCTACGGGGCAAGGCTTTAGGCTAGGGTTCAGAGGCGAATTAAGTTACAGGTTGTGGATGTGCTGGGTTTCCAGATTGGAGGGTGGATGGGGCGCATCACGCAAGGGCTGCAGTTTGCCGAGTGAGTATGGCGAACAGGTTGCACGCACCTCAGGCTGGACACAGCACACACTACAGAACCCCCTCACCCCAAACTCTCAACCTTACATAGATCCCAATCATAACCCCTAAATGGCCTTAAACCGTAGTTTCCATTTTCTTTTACATTATCCCTAGATTACCCCTATATAACCCCTATAAAATAGAGTCCCCATTGTACTTCTCTGTGTCATCCTAAGGGCCTGCATCATAGGTCAGTCAACCTCCCCAAATCCTACACTTGAAATTCAGGACGCCAAATCAACCGCATACCCTAGGGTTTAGGGTATATGGTTTAGGGTTTAGGGTACATACCCTACAGCCGAAACTCGACCTCCCCCTCTTCCCCCCCTGCCCTCCCCATACTTGGAGGGTCACGGGGACTTTTTTTTTTGGGTACGACCCCTAAGGCGGGGGAAACCTAAAGCCTAAACCGTAAAACCTGGGGGTAGATAGGATTACTATTATTTCTAGAGTTTTGTAAAATTCGTATTATAATTACTACTCGTATTTTTTATTCTTATCCCTAATTATTGCTATTCCTAATAATCAAAAGGCTCTCATCCCGAGGCAGTCATATGGCTTTGGGTATATTATACTTAATACGATCCCCATAGACCCCATATTCTATCTACTTCAGGGGGGATTATTTATAATCCAGGACCATTCATCCTGTAAACCCTAAACCCCTAAACCCCTAAACCCTAGACCCTAAACCCTAAACCCTAGACCCTAAACCCTAAACCCTAGACCCTAAACCCCAGACCCTAAACCTTAAACACCAAACCTTGAGGCAGCCTGAGGAGCCGGGGGCTCGCTGAGCGCCGGCGCCGGCGGAGTCGGCGGAGTTGGCGGCGTCGGCGGAACTGAGGGCGGCATGGCCGGCCCTCCGGCTCTCCCTAAGGGTCCAAGTAAATAATAATTTAGGGTTTAGGGTTTAGGGCTTACCCGGAACCTGTACTAAGATGATTATTGCCCTTTATTGGGTACTTGGACTCTCTGGGTCTTAGGTTTGGGAAATTTGGGGTTAAGGTTTAGGGTTTTCGGGTGGGCTTTAAGAAAGTTACAGGGACATATCGTGTCGAAGGGTAAGGGTTTGGTTGTAGGATTAATGTTGGCTTCACATGAGTACCCCCCGGATTTACTATCTCCATTTCGGTGGTGCCCCGGAATAATAATGCTCAATATAGGGTGGAAAACCTAGGTACAACCAACTAAATAAAATCTGATTGAAATCCCGGTCCCCCAAAAATGATTGTTTGTCGTGTTTATTTTTTAAATTGTGAGTCTTGTCATAATTGTGTGCGGTTGGCGGGATTTCACAAATGGCGGTCGAGTCCCTGATGTGAAGTCAACATTGCGGGTTCAGGTTTAGAGTTGAGGATTACGGGTCTAGGGCTCCCGAAATGGACCTCTTTAGAGGGTTGTGGGGGACATGGAGAGATTTAGGCTTCAGAGATTGAGGGCTGGGATTTTTAGATTTTTGGATTTAGAGTTGCTAGCTGCTATTCGGAAATGCAAATAAAAAAAACATGGAAGCTACTATCTCGGGCTTTGTTGCTTCGCGTGTGTTTTTGCGGGTTGGGGGGGTCGCTTTGTAGGCGTGATGGGGAAATAAGCCCTACACCCTAAGCCCTAAACCCTAAACTTTCAGGATTTAGGGTTTAGTCAGAGACCCCTGGCATGCAAACCCCAAACCCCAACCAGACGAGACCAAAGGGCTCTCACTTTTGGATTCCGCAGGGGTTGGGTTTGAGAAGATCCCCGTTTTAGGGCTTAAGGTTTAGGGTTGAGGCGTAGGAAGTCCACTGAAGTTTACTAATTATAGGGAATTGATGTCCACTGAAACCATCAGGTGGCTGCGGCTATTCTATGGCTTGCACACTTCTCGAGGTGTTGCAAGCCTGAACCCTGAAACCCTTTGTCCTAAAACCTAGCCCCCAGGGCTCCAGCCTAGGACTCTGGGGTACCACCCATGACCTTTCCCAGTAAAGTTCTGAGCTTGCCCAGTAAAATTATGAAACTGCCTAGTCAGATTATGACCTTGCCCGCTATTCCTTTTAGCATTTAAATTATGTAGGTAACAGGGGTTCGGAGGGCTCAGGGTTTAGGGTAGGAGTGCGTTCCGCACACCAGGTTAATGAGGGATTTTGGTAACCTCAGAGTGGAGAATCATGTGCGAAAGACATGAATAATTCATTGGACATTGGGGTTGTGTGGGGATTACGGTAGGTAGTACGAGGTTTCAGGCAAACCCCGGCCCCTATAGTAAGGACGCCAGAAGTGTGATTCGATTGTCATCGGGTTCTCCAAATCCGCTCATTGCTTGGAAAACTTGTTCTTCCAAGAGGGCTTAACCCAATACCCTAAAGCCTCTAATTAAACCCTAAACCCTAGCGGCTCAACCCAACACCCGAAACCCTCTAAACCCTAAACCCTAGCCTACAGCTACCCATTTTAGGCTTCGAATGTGGGTAGCCTGCAAGGTCGACTCGTGGCTCATTTCAGAGCCCTTCCACTGCGCCAATGCCACCCAAGACCCTAAACCTCCCAACCTCCCAACCTCCCCAACCTCAAATAGCCCTAAACCCCCCAACCCTAAAGTCCCCAGAGCTTCAAAGAACGGACATGTAGAGTAAGATTATATTTTCCCTTGGGCTATATATCATATTAGTCTGTAAGAAGTATATTTAGGGTTTAAGGGCTTAGGGTGGTTTCACTACCGCAAGAGACAACTCAGGTGTTAAAGCATTGGAGGAGCTGGCAAAAGGGCAGTCGCCGAAACGATCAGGGTTCAGGCCAGGTGCTTGGAGTCAGCGTTTGAGGTTTAGGGTTGAGGGCCTTGCATTACCAGGTTGATAGGGATCCCCAATAGGCCCCAATGACCCTCAAAAAGCACAATCTGCCTGATACTGGGCCTCCAAAAGCCATGATCCTAATTACCCCAGTGGTACCTTTTTTCCCTTCTTATTTTGGGGTCTCCTTGTTGAAGCTGAATATTAGGAAACAGGGTACCCTTATCATCAAAGGGTTGCTGAGGAACCTAGAATCCTAAATCCTAAGCCCAAAACCCTATGGGTTTGGGGGTCTCCTACTGAGGGACCGACTTGGAAAATAGCTTAAGTTGTGGGAATCACTGGCATAAAGGTCGGCTAAATAGACTTTCTATGACTTACCAAGTCTTCGGGACCGCCCCACTGCGGAGCTATGGGGGGGGGGGGGTGTTTTAGGGTTGAGGGTTTAGGGTTCAGGGCTTAGATTCCCCCTTAAGTAGATGGAATATGGCTTTGGGTATATTTCATATACCCCATATTCTATCTACTGAAAGGGGACTATAGGCGTTAGGGTTCAGAGTTTGGGGTCTTCGGGGTTCAGCATGAAGGGCTTGTGCGGCTTGGCAGTCAGGGCTCTGCGAAAAGTTGTGGGTGTAGAGTTTAGGGTATATTATAATAAGATCCCTTATACCCCAGATTCTATCTACTAAAGGGGGCCTATAGAGTTTAGGAATCCTAGTCTGCAAGCAATTTGGCAGAAGGTTCCTTGTTTTTCGTCTCGTCACTGCTGTTTAGGGTCTAGGCTTAGGATTCCCAAGGTAACCCCAAGTAAAGAGAGCCTTTTGGGTGCCATGGAAAGGGTTAAGGGTTTAGGGTTAAGGGTTGGGGGTTTAGGGTTAAGGGTTTTTAGGGTTTAGGGCCAAACTGCCCAACCCTAAGCCCGAAGCCCATGCCTTGATAGGTTCATGGGGCATGGTAAGCAAACTAAAACGAAACCCAACACTCTAAATAAATTATAGGTGCCCTCATACTCCCCAACCTATATATACTGCCCCCTGATAGGTTCCCCCTGATTGGCAATTGATCATGGTTAAAGCAGAGGGGGAACCCTCAACCCTAACCCCCGCCCAAAGGAACCCTAAACCCCCAAACCAAACACGGACCCTAAACCCTGAACCTTCAACCCCCAAACCCAACACCCAAAACCTCAAACCCCCAAACCCCCAAACCCCCAAACCCTTAAATCCCCGCTACCCAAAGCCCTCAAACCCCCAAATCCCCACAACCAACTCCCTGGACCAGTATGGACCTCTCCGGGCCCTCTCGAGCATTGCAGCGCTTCGCGAGACGAAGCGGCGGAGCTTCGACCGCTGCAGGCGTGCTTTCCTTTAGGTTCAGGGTTTGGTGTTTAGGGTTTAGGGTTTAGGGTGTAGGATGTAGGGATTTAGGGTTTAGGGTTCCAGCTTGTGGGTATAGGGATTAATTTTGAGGGTTGAGAGCTGAGGGCTTTAGGGTTTGAGCTTCAGTGTCTAGGGTTTAGGGGCTTAGGATAGGACCAGAAGTGTCCTTCTTGGCAAATAGGTCTAGGGCTGAGATGTTAAGTGCCATTCTAGTTCCAAAGAGAGTTTCGCGAACAAAGAGACGCTGGCTGGGAGATTTTGGAGTTATCCCTGAAACCTAAACCCTATAACCTAAACCCTATACCCTAATAACCTAAAACCACCGACCCTGAACCCTCATACTATAGGTAAATCCTACCCTAAAACCCGAAACCCTAAACTTGGATCAGCGACTTCAGCGCCGCCTGAAACGGAGCTGTGTCAGGCGCAATGCTTGTCGGCGGAGTAGCAACAATGGCTACACTTCGAGAAGTGTGGCGGCCTCAGCATCGTTTGGCGACCGGGCTGCTGTTAGGGAACTTAAGTTAAGTTACCCTAATCTAGGTATGTTGGGTTTAGGGTTAGGTTTTGCTTTTGTCCTGGTCATTCCCTTTATTGATTGTGTAGGTGGCTTGCCCTTGGCAGAGACTGTACCCTGCAAAGACTGTTGTCGGGACATTGACTACTTGACAGCACAAACTGCTGTTTTTTCTTTTCGAAGGCCATGGAAGCAGGATGTTGGCAGTGTGGGCACTTTTTACATTCTTTAAAGCCCCAGAGCATGAAGGCAGAATGTTGGCCATGTAGGCTCTTTTTTTAAAGACCCTCGGTTTGTCATCAGAGCTTTGCCCAGATACGAAAACATCTCTCATGGGAGACCTTGAGGCTAACACTGTTTGAGGGCTGGTTTAAAATGGGCTTCGGGGATTATATGCCTAGAAATATAAACCCTGAATCCTAAGACCTAACCCCCAAACCCTGAATCCTAAACCCTAAACCCTAATCCCTAAACCCTAAGCCCTAAGCCCTAAACCCTAACCCCTAAACTCTAAGCCCTAAACCCTAAACCCTAATCCCTGAACTCTAAGCC
>CAJNIZ010017780.1:55138-84343 GCA_905231905.1 Symbiodinium pilosum
AGGGTTCAGGGTTTAGGGGTTTGGATTTTAGGGTTTAGGGATTAGGATTTAGGGTTATAGGGTTGAGGATGATACTATAGGTGCCTTGAAAAGGGAATATATGGGGATATGGGGTTTAGGTTTGAGAGTTTAAAAAGGGTTTCAAGTATACGGTGGTTTGGTTGTCAGGCGGTTCAAGGGACCTAGATCTGAGGGATAAGGTTTAGGGTTTCGGCTTACTATGATTTCTACGGTTGTTACTCTTAATTTTAGGTAAGAAGATTCTGTGCCAACACCCTCGACTTAGGAGAACGATGCACATGCTTGTGGTGATCAGCATGCGTTTCTAGCAGCGACGGGTATTTTGGTTACACGGCCCAAAACTCGAGAAATCCCAAATACTACAGTGTTTTGGGGTTGCAGGTCCTGGATGGGGGAGCGCCCTCCTTTCAGACGGCTGCACGCCTTGTTTCATCCTTCTAAAAGGCCGTACTTGAAGCGCTTCAAGCCTGTGTTGGCGGCCTGAGCCACAAACCAGACCCTGTATTTATAGTCCTCCTTAAGTAGACAGAATATGGGGTGTATGGGGATCTTATTAAAATGGTTCCCAAAGCCATATTCCATCCACTTAGGGGGGACTATAGGATTCAGGGCTTTCAAGTTGTGGGCTTGGGGTTTGGGAAGCTTTTGTGAGGTTTCAGGAAGGCTCAAAGTACCACGGTGAATATCCTTAAGAGCTCTATGTGAAATTCTGATGCAAGACGACATCATAGCCTGATTTGGAGATTTGCGATGAGAGCCCTAGCAGGAATGCAAAAAAAGAGGTCTTTTAAAAAAGAAGTCGTATTTTGCTATTACTGTTTTCAGTATTAGTATTCTATTCTCATTTCCAGGGCTCAAAAAACCCCAAAACAGAACCAGGCGAGGAAACCGCCTTGGAGATTCCACACGAGAGGTTGGTCGTCAGGCCATGGCCTACTTGGAGGAGTTAGGGGTTTAGGCTTTAGGGTTTAGCGGTATAGGTTTCAGGGTTTAGGGGCTTAGTGTGCAGGCTTTAGGGTTCGGGGTTGAGGTCTACAGGGCTTAGAGTTTAGGCTTCAGGGTGCGTACTAAAAATCCTGCATGACCCTAAGTACCTTCAACCTCGGGAAGTCTGTATAGTATTAGAGTATACTAAGGGCGTGCAGGATGTTTAGTATGAGCAGTAGTGTGGTGCTAGCAGTATATGTGCCTCTACGAACTGTGGCCTTGTTGGGGATGATTAGGGTTCTGACATAGGATTAAGGGTTTAGGATTTGGGGCTTCGAGTCTAGGATTTAGGGTTTACGTTTTGGGGTCTAGGGCTTGTGGGCATCATTGCGCTTAGCAAGGCTTATTCGGGCTTGTTGAGCTTTATTAGTTTGGGGTGGCACATGGTAGTTCTATGCTTGCTGAGAATTGGACGAGAACATGGAAACTGCTACAGTATTTGGGGTTTCATACATTGTTTTAGGTTCAGTACTGCCTTCCCTCAGTAACAGTTGGATACTAATTATAATAGGGTTATATATAGCCCTTAATAGGACCCCTAACATAGACTTTTACTGGGTGGGGGCAGTACCCAAGTTTTAGGGTTTAGGTTCAGGGTGCCTCAGAAGCTCCTGGGTGCCCCACTACCTTCGCCCCCTAGGTTCCCCTTTATTCGGGGGCTAGTCATGGCTACGCGAAGGGGCTACCTAGGAGTGGGTAGCACAGCTGGGGTGACCGCGTTGCTTACAGGGGCTATGATTATACTTACTAAGTCCCCCTGACCCTAAACCCTAAATCCTAAACCTTAAAACCTAGACCCAACACCCCTGACCCTGTGTACCATCAGCCCTAAACCTTGCTCCTGATGCACCGGTCCGGGTAACTGACACGTTATAATGCAGACCCCAAACCCTAAACCCTTTGGCCCCCAACCCTCCGGAGTCCTGCTTTGCTGTGCGAACATGACCAAAACTGCACGGTTGTACCGGATGTGTGGCATGTGGCCTTCCCCAAATGTTTTGCAAGTGGGGCGGGGGCTCCGATGCTTGTAGAGCACTATTGCAGGTGCTGCACAGTTGTAAAGGAGTATAATAGCATAGCAGATGTAGCTCAAACATGCAGCATCATTCTAGTAGGATAGCACGAGAGAATTTGATATGTTGCATCAATGCTACGTATTGCATGGTGGAATACTGCAAATTCATACAGCATTATGAAGCCGTCAGGTGAAATCACGTATAAGAACATCCTTGCAGGATTGGCCATGTCACAGGTCATGCTCATCTTAAAGAAGAAGCGGGGCGATTGTTGCAAATCATGCGCTTGCTTGTAGGGGCGCAGATATGCGGTAAAACCACCAGACCATCTTGCTTTCATACTGGACCATGCAGGGAAGGCTGCTTCATTGTGAAAGACGGCGTCCAGTTCTCTGTCCTGTAGCCAGGGGAGGTTGCGGTCACGTGTGACCCAGCGAAGCGCGGAGGTGCCCGTGGATTCAACCCTCAGCAGCATGTCATGCTTCAATCTGGAAAGCTACTCTAGTTTTCTCGATTGTCGAGCTCTTCTGGGTTGCTGTTAAGGACTTTAAATTAAGTTACTATATTGGGGAAACCCTATTAGTTACTATATGTACCCATTATGGTAACTTAAATTAATTTAAGTTCCTTAACAGCAACCCAGTTTTCCCGATTGTCGAGCTTTTTTGCCAGAAGCTCTGGGTCGCTGCGGCACCTTTGCGTTCGCATATGTTCGCATGCTTCCAACTGTAAGCCTCAATAGGGTTGAGGGGTTTAGGGTTTAGGGTTTAGGCCCCAAACCTTGCATGTGGCAAGACTCTCTTTATCCCCCATATAAATGTAAACCCTACCTTCAAAGGACCCACTTCCTAACGTTAACCCCAACCACAGCCCCAACATAAACATGTCCCAGTGTGCCTGTAGTCTTAGCCAAAGCCCTATGCCCTCAATACCTGTAGTTTCCAGTTGCTTTTGTATTTCCCTTTAAACCCCGTTATATAGCACAAAAACCAAAGTTCCCGTGTCATTTTCCAGTTTCCTTCCCATTTGATTCTCCGTTATGGGCAGGGTGTAGGGGTCCAACCCTAACCCTAGACCCTCAACCCTAAACCCTGAACCCTAAACCCTAAATTCTTGACCCTGATCCTGAACCTTAAGCCCTAGACGCTAAACCAACCCTAAACCCCCAACCCTAAACCCTAAACTGAAGCGAGTACCGACGAGCCATTGCTGTTCAGGTCGCCTATCTCTGGGAAGCTCTGGCTGGGCCCGGTGAGCGAGGCATGGGGGCTTCGTAGGGGGTTTAAGGGTTTAGGGTGTAGTGGTGTAGGGATTTGGGTTTAAAGGTTTAGGGTTTAGGGTTTTTGGTTTAAAGGTTTATGGCTGAGGCGTTTACGGATTTTGCTTTAAGGGTTTCCAGGGTTTAGGGTTCAGGGCTGTAGGTTGAAGGTTTAAGGGTTTAGGGCTCAGGGTTCAGGGCTTAGGGTTTGGTTTAAGGGTTAAGGGTTTTGGCCTAGGGGGTAGGGGTTAAGGGTTAGAGTGTTATCAAGGGTTACTGGCTGTTTTGGGGGGAGCCTTGGACACTGTGGCTTTAAGAGCTGTATATGAACGGATTATAGAGATAGGGAGATGCAGAGTTTTCAGTTTAGGTTTGGCTGTGTCATTGCATTCTGCTGGAGGGCTTAGGGTAGGACTTTGTGTTTTGGGCAGTTTGGGATACAGATATGAGAAACTCCATACAGAACCCCTGGAACCTCTAACAAGGACTTCCCACATCCCTGTATCTCCCTACGGGCCCCCACCACTTCGAGAAACTCCCAGATTTTGGGCTCGAGGCTTTCTGAGCATTCAGGGTTTGAGGCATGGAGGAGGCTACAGCAACCCTAGTCTTGTGTGGTTTGGACCGAGACAGATTGGATTTTGGGTTTGGGGTTTCGGGCTCGAGGTGTAGGAAATGGATGCTTCTGATAATTTGTTGGTCATTTGGGTGGGTTCCTAGACATTGGCATTAGATCTGTTTGGGGTGTATGTTGTTTCTCGGTGAACGCGATACACGCGAATATCTTCGGCGACTGCCTCCCCAGAAGATTTTGGATTGCAGGAGTACTTATACTAGTTGCTAGTGTCTAGACTTTGCTGGACCGGTATTCCCACAGGTCAGTGGTCCCCTTGCCTTACATAGGGCCACTCATTAGTGGGGCATCTCAAGGGCTGGTCAGCGTGCCTGTATATACGTTGCCATATGCAATGGCTGCATGCTTCGGATTGAAAGGGCGAGGCAGTTGAGACGCCCGCAACACCATGTTTCGAGACGGAACCCCGCACCTTAAGCCCCAAGGCTTGCTTACTTAACGCCCACGGAATGGATCCTTATATCCCAACCCATAACCCCTACACTCCAAACCTTAAAGCCCAAACCTCGCATACTGTGAAAAACTAAACTTGCAATATGAAGCTTCCTAAGCCCTAAACCCTCTAAAGCTGTAAGGGTTTAGGGTTTCGGGTTTAGGGGTTTAGGGTTTAGGGGTTTAGGGCCCTTGGAACCCTACAAGCCTCGGCAAGGTGGCCGGCGGCGGTAGGGTGCTCCAGCAGGGCACCCCTTCAATGAGCACTGCAGGCAGGGTTTAGGGTTTAGGGTTTAGGGTTCCTGTTTTGCCAGTCAAGCCTTCTTCTAGAGATGTCTTGAACGGATCTTTAAGTTTTTTGCTCAGAATGAATAAACACCCCAGCAGATGCCTAAAACCCCAAGGCATAAAACATAATTTCGTTGAGGGTTGCAGAGCAAACGGAGTTTCATGCATATCCGGTGGATATTTCACCCCCCATGAAGCCGTAGGTTTTGGAATACGAACTTCGAGAGGCTGCTGTTTAGCGGGGTACTTGGGGGGCGGGTCAGGCGGACTTAGTAAGTAGGAGAACTATGGACATCATGGTCATGGAAACCATCATGATACAATTTAGGATTTAGGGGTCAGGGGCGCTTTCTCATTAAGTACGAGCTTCAATTTTCACCCCTATAAGCGATATTGTACCTCCAGCTAGCCTCTTTATGAATCTATTTACGAAGTCCTCCTTAGCTTCTAAGTCAACCCTAAACCTTCACTGCATATTCTTGGAGGGCCTGTGGCTTCAAAACTCCTAGCCTGAAACCCGGAATGCGAGAGCTCCTGGACATTGAGCCACCTGGTGTAGCCCCCCAAAAAAGAACCCACAATGGTTGAGAACTCCCCTTCCGCGTGAAAGAGTACCAAAAGGGCAAAAAAGGGCTTAGGTCATGTCATTCCCCTTACAGTAACAGGTACCGCAATGGGTATCAATGGGCCATGGGAATTACAATGGCCCCTGAATAAAAGCTCTTTAAGGACAGTTAAGGTGAACGGGAATGAGCCAAGGCTGTAGCGGAACCTTTGAGAATCTGGTCGGGCTTCGGGTTTAGGGTTTAATTTGTATATATTGCCAGCTTCCACCTGAGTCTGTCTAACAAACGCGCTTCCTTAAAGCTGGGCTTAGATCCTATCAACCATAGACACAATCAAAAGACTCTGTACCTAAATCCCTCAACCCAAAACCGTGGAAACCCAAAACCATTACCCCAAATCCCCCCGCCTCAGCCCAAAATCCTGAAGCCAAATCCCTCCACCCAAAACCCTGACCCCTAAATCCTAAGCCCTAAGCCTTAAATCCCTAAATGACGCTCCGGAAGATCCCCTGCACAGAGGTCTCGGCCATCCCTTGGGCTCAGGGTTTACAGCTTAGGGGTTTCAGTTGATAGTTTTTTTTTGTTTCCGGGGCTTAGGGTTTTTTAAGGCTTAGGGTTTAGGGCTTAGGGTTTTTAGGGGTTAGGGTTAGGGTTCAGGGGTTAAGGCTTATGATTTACAATGCTTATCAGCCCATGCAGCAGGTGCGACAGAGTCATGCCTCTGGCGGCCGCATGAAACTCCAGTTGCAGCCCCAGTGTCAATGGCTGTTCAGGTGGTTCTTGGTTCCTAAGCCCCCCTGAACCCCTAAATTCGTAAACCCCTAAGCCCGTAAACCCCAAAACCCGAAACCCCTAAACGTTAAACCCCTAAGGCCCTAAACCCTAAACCTGTAACCCCGAGTCCCTAAACCCTAAACCCCTAAACCCTAAACCGTTTTTCAGGGAGCCTAACTTTGCATTCTAGTTTCAAAAGCTGGTCAAAATAACCAAAGGCTTCTCGGGTTTATACAGATGGGTGAGATGCGGTTTAGGGTTTAGGGCTCAGGTTTCAGGAGCTAGTGTTCAAGGTTAAGGGTTATAAGGGTTATTCTCAAAATTTTAGGCCCTTCTGGTTAAGGATCAGATCACGGCATCAGTACGTAGGGGTACCAAGACAGGACACTACTTCTGGGAACTACTTAGATTATCTCCGCAAGCCCCTGTATAGTGCTAGTTTCGATTTGAGTTCTCATAATGGTCTTTTCCATTTGCTTTTCCATGACAGGGAAAGCAGTTTTCCACTTTCTTTGCCATTAATAATATGCGAAACATCGACTGTGGCATGTCCCTAGGATGTTTTGAGGAACGAGCAGCAACCTCGTCCGACAGGTTTATTTGTTCCAGCTCCTGTCCTACACCCAAAGGGCTGTTTTAGTCCTCGGTACTTTATATATCATATGTAGATTCGGCTTTAATTGGCCTACCTAACAGCCCTGTTTATGGACTTTCTCAGTCTAGGCTTGAAAAGCTGGAGAAGGGAGTCGGGTTCGGGATACTGGCCTTCCACTGGGATTGCTGAGGAATAGTGTCCTTAAAGCCCTAAATCCGAAACCCTAAGCCCTAAACCCAAAACCCAAATCCTAAACCAGTAGCCCAGAGGCCGCCAAATGGACTGGATGTTGACTTGGTGCCGCTGGCGGCAGATGTCTGAACCGGCCGCAGTGCTTTCGCGAGGGGGCTCCCACACAGTTCGGCACAATGGTGGGAAGAGCCCACACGATAACTAGGTAATATCCCACGGCCCCTTTATGCTTGCTATTCCAGATCGCACGTGTTTTATAGGTGTCTTTATGGTTTAGGGTTTAGGGTTATATGCGGGTTCAGGCTTCCGAGGCTTAGGGTAAGCATTTAGGCTAGGCTGTAGAAGAGTTGTCAAGAAGCCTGAAGATAGGGGTTCCAAGCTGCAGTTGCGGGGATACTCCTGTCCTGGGTTTATCATGGGCAACCCTAAACCCTAAACCCTAAACCCCCTCCTAAATAATCTCCCCTAAGTTCCTTTCGTTAGCAGTCATTAGGTAATGCTCCTTAAGTAACCTTAATTAAGGTGAATCTTGGGGGGGAGAGTATAGGCGGCAGAGGGATCCATGGAGGTTTAGTTTTTGGGGTTCAGGGTTAGGGGAGGTTCTTGAAGGTTGTGAGCTCTTCTTGGGGCCGGCCAACCGTGAAGATCCTGATGTTTAGGGTTCAGAGCTAAGCTTCAGTGCTGCAAGGATGCTAACATCTAGGAATTCTTGTGTGGAGGGTGTTTGCAGTTGTGCTCAGGTCTCGGGTCTTGAGTCAGGTTGGAGGATGCAGAGTGCCATTGAATTCTACTGGACCCCAACAAATGTTAAATGAGTGTTCCCAAACCTACAACGAGGCCATGATTCTTCGTACTTTTGGGTCTGGGCCAAAAACCTACAAAAAGAGTCCACGAGGCCACTATTCTTCATACTTTTGGGTCTAGGCCATACTGATTCAGGAAGTTGTGGCCAGTGCTTCGCGGGCTTGTCGCTGTACAGGGAGCCTGCGATCGAGCGCTTTTTTCCAGCAGTTTTGCCGTGCTTTACTTTGAGACACTAGTCCCACCCCGGTCTGGCAACCCAAACCCCTACAACTGGGTTGCTGTTGAGGAGCTGAAAAATTAATTCACCATAATACGGGTATATAGTACATAATACCATAATATGGGTATACAGTACATAATACCGTAACATGGGTATATGGTAAATAATAGGGTTTCCTTATTCTAGCAACTTAAGTTAAGTATTTTAAGTTAAGTTACTTAACAGCATCCCAGACAATCTTAGCCCTAGACTCCGGTGAAGTAAAGCACGGTGTGCACAGGCATTTGCGTCCAAGAAGGTTCATTTGCAATGCACTTAAGAACACGCTGGGTAAAGGCTTTAACGCTTGCGGCATACCGCCCACGTAGTATGACAGGCTTAGCTAACCCCCTTGAGGCTGCTATTACACTTTGATCGTGGACGGGCAAGGAGCTTGGAACCCTGATCACCCTAAACCCTGAACCCTGTATGTTTCATCCTTTCCTTGTTCGTTCCGCTTGTTTTTGGAAGCCTTCTAATCTGGGTTTCTTCTGACAATCTTCAGCCAATCCTGGAGCAGTACCCTGTCTGACTACAATCCCGGTATGCCCCCTAGGAGGTGTGATTTAGATTGAACTCAACTTGGTGGCTTCCAGAAACTGAGGGACCCTGTATTGTTATCCTCATTCTGGGACCCCCAAGAAGTATAGTCCCCCTCAAGTAGATAGAATATGGGGTATACCCGGATCTTCTTATAATATACCCAAAGCCAAATTCTATCTACTTAAAGGGGACTATACCGCTAATTGTGGGAAACCCCCATTTCTCCAAGGACCCAAATGCATTCTTGACGGCCTGTTGCGGCTGCGATCTTCTGTCGTCGCAGTTGGCATAGAATAAAGGCATTCTAAATGGGGACCCACATAGGGAACCCCAAGAATATGGTAGGAATACAATAAGAATGTAAAGACGTCCAACTATAAGAGTACTTTCAGAGCATCCCTGAAATAATCTGTTTCATCCCATGGGACTCTATACAGTACACTCATACGCGGTTTAGGGTTTAGGGTATAGGGTTTAGGGTACATTCATATGGAAGTTTCCCCAAATAGCGGGACCAATACAGACCCCCGAAAATTATTGTCCTGAGTATGGGGACCCTGAAAGTGGTACCCCTAATTTTTGGAAACCCTAAACGCTAAATCCTAGACAACCCGAAATATCCCCCATAATTCCCTCTAAGGTACCCTTATTTTGGCAAACCCCCATATCAGTCTCGACCACAAGCCCGAACGCAGTCAGGTGTGGCTTGGGGATGTCCTGTTTGCAATGTGTGATTTTTCTTGTTAGAAATCTCATCAAAACAAGCTCAGCAGATGCAAGTGCAAGTGATTCTGAATCTTTGCTTGTTAGACCCCCAAGAAACATTCTGTTTTTGAGTAGTACTTTTTGTACTTTTTTGGTGTCAGTTTCCTTATAGCAACCAGTACGAAATAAAAGTCTATACTTTTTTTTTCTTCTGGTTACTTCAAAGCCCAGTTATCATGCCAAACAGCCTAAACCTTCCTCGTCTGAGCCACGGTTGGAAATCATTATTCATGTCAGAGACTGTGGGAAGTGGATTTAGGGATATTACCCCAGGTATATAGGGGTATATAGGGATGTAAAGTAGGGAAGTTGCTCAAGGAATGGAGGATCAAATGGGAAGAACATGGAACATGAAAAGGAAACTATGGGTTTCTGGGATCATCACTTTCACCATGGCTACAAAATTGTTCCAGAAGAAGCGCTGCAGCTTGAATGTGCGCCCAGGGCAAGGAGAAAAAGGGAGCTATGGATCAAGCAAGCGCGGTGGGACGTGGGTATTTAAATAGGGTTCGGAAGTGTTTTGGGCTCATGCTCTGCAGGGGCTATAAAGGATTAAGTCTGGGTGTTTGGTATATTTATAGTTTTTACTATGGCTTTTCTCAGAATGTTCCTTTAATAATCCTTAGTACCTCTCATAATCTCCATAAATCCCAAGGGTTCCCAAGGACCCCCGCCCTAAACCCTTAACTCTAAACCTTAAACCCTAACCCCTTAGCCCTAAACCCGTAACCCTAAAGCCCTAAACCCCAAATTAAGAAACATCCATGCCACCGATCGATCTCCTCACAGTCCCTGTGCCGTCCTAGCGGTTCAGGGCTCATGGTTTAAGGTTTAGGGCTTAGGGTCTACCTGGACCCCAAAAGTATGTAAAATAATAGCCCTAAACCCATAGTAATAGCCATAAAGGCCATTATTTTACATACTTTGAGGGTATAGGTAGGATTTAGTAGCACCAAACTTACTGGTGGTGAGTAGGGAATGATGGAATATAACCCCTGTATACATAATCCCTGAATAGTATATACTCCCTTATTCCGTGCTGACCCCAAGTAAGCAAATTCAGGGTTTGAGGCACCTGAATAACTAGCCATATGGTGGACAGGAAGAATCCTGCATGACCCTAAGTCCTAAGTATCCTGAACCCTGGGAATTCTGGTAGCCCGTCAGATTTTCCACGTGCTTTTCCGCTATTCTAATTGTTTCGGGTCCTGCCGCAAGTAATGGTTTCCAGATATCGGGGGACCCTTATACAGACAGCCAGTTATTGAAAGGAGACCCACTTACACTCCATTTTAAGGTGAAGGCTTAGGGCTTAGAATATCGTGCGCTATGCTTTCTGGTGTTTTGGGGATACAGCTCCCAAAATGTTCGGCTCCGTAGGGTGGAGGTAGACCCTAAATGCACCCCCAGGGCTTAGGGGTTCAGGGGGTTTAGGGTTTATAGGCCTCCAACTCTAAACACCAACCCCCAACCCTAGGCCATAAGCCCTGAACCCGAAGCCCGAAACCCCAAAGCCCAAGCCCTAAACCTTGAGCCAGTTACACTCAAAGAGGGCTGGAAGCTTATGAGCCCCAATCTCACAATTTTCAGCAGCCCCTTTCAAGGAATAATGTAAGGGCTTGCAGGAGGAACCAAAAGACACATAAACTACTCTTTTAGTTAGACAGGACTTGGGGCTGATATCAACCCGCCACCCTCATGTTGAATATGTTCCCCAACATACAAGGCTCTCATAGAGAAGATTTAATACCAAGGGTTGGAGGGCATGTGGGTGGTTGTCAAAATTATGGACCCTTCTTAGATCCTTATTATAATACGGCACTTAATATTTAGGGTACCCAAAAACGGGACCATAATTTTCACAACCACCCATGTGTAGTACTAGTATGCAGTTTTCAGGGGGTCGCCCACATGCCTGAGCGGGTGGGACGAAGCCATTTCGCAGCCAAGTAACCACCTGCAGTCTCTGATAGGTTCTTTTTACAGATACCTGTACGGCTTCGTTCTATGCCTACCTAGTTCCTCAACTCTCTCACCCTCACCCTCACCCTCACCATATGATGCTTCTCCCTTTCACCCCAACTCCACATAATGCTTCGATGTAACGCCCTAACCCTATGAAATTCTCACACGCGTCCACACATCGTTTAGACGCTTGATGCAGCTTCAAAGCTTGAAAAGAGAAATTAATCCCCTGTACAAATTCGAAGCGACAACAACAACACTGGAGAGATGTCATCACGACTTTTCAGTAGGCCATAGTTACCTGCATGAAGGACCTCTGCTACCAAAAACACCGGCCCCGAGCCCTTTGCCCCTGAACTCTGAACGCCAAACCACTGAACTCACCCTAAACCCTAAACCCCAAACCCTAAACTCAAAAATCCTCAAGCCCTGTACTCCTGAACATTGAGATGCTGAATTCCACTCCCTAAGCCTTACGCTAAACCTAAACTGACTGGTGCAAAAGGGAGAGAGGGGGAGTGAATCCTCAAAATTAATAATCCCTATAGAATCCCCATATATACCTTCATATAATAGTCGCTATAAGAAAGTCCTAAGCACTAAACCCTAAACCCCTAAAACCTAAAGCCCCAAATCCTAAACCCTAAACCCTAAAGCCCTAAAGGCCCTCAAGCCCCAAACCTAGAGCCCTAAAGGCCCTAAAGCCCCACACCCTAAAGCCCTAACAGCCCTAAAGCCCCAAACCTTAAAGCCCTAAAACCAAAAGCCCCAAACCCTAAAGCCCTAAAACCAAAAGCCCCAAACCCTCATAGAGCAACTCGGCAGGTACAACAAGCCGGGTTGGACAGCTTGTGAGCCTGAGTCGCTGTCTCAGCTGTTGTGAGCTTCATTAGTTTTGGAGGAAGGGTTAAGGGTTTAGGGTTCAAGGGTTTTGGGGGTTTAAGGGTTTAAGGGTTTAGGGTTTAACGGTTTAAGGGTTTAAGGATTTAGGATGGAGTTCTGAGATGTTTGGGATTAGGGATGTAGAATGCCAGGGTGTAGGGTTTAGAGGCTTGAGGATTGAAAGGTTTAGTGAAGGTGGGGTTTAGGGTTTAGGACGTAGTTAGGACTTAGAGTAACTAAGGTCTGGGGTTTTTGAGGGTAAGAGTTGGCTACCGCCTTATACACTAAAACCCTAAAACCCTAAACCCTAAGGAGTTTAGGGTTTAGGGTTGAGATTTAGAGGACAGTTTTGAGGACAATATATTTCCCACCTGAGGAAAGGGTGAAGGAACAACGAAGGAGAAAACCCAAGCGCAATCTCAACCCTAAACCCTAAATCTCAAACCCTAGACATGAGATTAGGGAGTTTAAGGTTTAGGGTTCATGGTTAGGGTTTAGGCCTCAGGGCTTCCTAGCTGCGTGTCCACTTTAGCTAGAGTCTAAACTCCTTCAGGGGGTTCTATAGGGGATTATATAGGGTTTAGGATGGTTTAGGGTTTAGGGTCTAAACTCCTTGAAGGGGTTATACAGGGTTATATCGGGGAGTTTAGGGCTTATTAAGGGGAATACTAGGAGTTCAGACTATGGCTCACCTAGGGTTTAGGGTAATTTTTCGTTCAATGTAACGCTCTTTTAAACTTGCCAAATCGGAGCAGGTAAGGACTATCGTTACGGTGCGTCACGGGGATCGGCTTTTGCAAGCTTAAGATCAGCGCATCAGAGGTTCGGGGCTTGCGGCTTGGGCGTTCTAGGACTGAGGGCTTTGGAGGTTTGCGTTCGGGCTTGCACGCGTTTTGGGTGTCTCTAAAAGTGTATTTGCTTCAAAAGACGTCCGTGCTGTTATTTAGGTAACTGCGATTTGCGTGAGATACCTAGAGATTTCTTCGATTCAAGTGCTACTTCGGACCAGATGTTGAGATCCATGCTGTTTACAAGTGACCCTGTGAAGACACAGGGAGTGGCGCTTTTCAGTAGGACTGATGCTGTGAACGTGGATTTTTCGTCGGCAGAATCTCTTTACCCGCGTACTTGCGTTAGAGGAAGTTGTGCCCAACTTTATACACCCGCTACCTTGAAAACTACAGTTCATTCGGGATTCTGGTCCAAAGTGGTGCTTAACTTGCCTTTTCCGTCCACAGTATATAGGGTCCCTTTGGAAATATTTCGAGTTACTTCTCTACCCGCCAAGTGTACAGACAGCATCGCAATGTCTATGCACTTCCTTAACCCTGAATCCTAAAGCCTCCAAACCCATACAGTCTTTTCAGTAGGATCCTCAGCCACTTCGTTCTCAACCCTGCTAGTCATCTTCATAGCATTTGCTGGTCCGTAGCTAGGGTTTGAAACCCTAAGCCCCCAAAACCAAACCCTTAAGACCCCCACCTGCAACAGACCTAAACTTTCAAAAGCCCGAGTTCTAGGGCTACGCCTGCTCAGTGATTGCTGAAGCACCTTGTGGAGGCAGTGTGTCAAGAGAACCTTCGAAGGACTGCCTCGGAGTCGCTAGGAGTGGCTGTTGAAAACTCAACTTCTCATAATATAGGGTTGAGGGCCCTATAACTATAATGGAGAATCAAATGGAAAAGAAATGGGAAATGACATGGAAACTGGGATTATATAGGGGTTATAAGCCAGCGCGGAGCTAACGACCGCTGAAGAAGCGGACGGTGCTGTTCTGGATGGCCGCCAGCTGGGGGCAGCGAAAGAGACCCAGGAGTCTTGCTGCAAGCAAGCCCTGGAGGCTCCCCTTGCGACACACCGAGCCCACCAAGGAAGCGTGCCACAGCAGCTCTTTATGGCCTGCCTGCAGTTCCCCTCCCCATCGAGGATGGCTGTTGTATCGATCTGCTTTCACAAGAGGATGAGCCAGAGCCAGCGCCCTGCAAGCCAGAGGCCTCAGAGAAGCCCAAGAGCAGTTCTTTCAAGCTGGAGGCGAACTCGACGCGCGGTTAGGATGTCAGGTACCTGTACCACTTGGACTTTTTGCACAGGGATTATGACAAGCAAGACAGGGAAACAAGCTTGTGGCTGAGATGGCTCCTGGCCCAAGTAGCTCTGCACTGGCCACATTTAGGGAGGGCTGCAAGGTCGAGGTGAGCAAACGGAACTGCCCAACCTCAACTTGGACATCGTTCAAAAGAAGGGCTCTCCTGGTAGCTTGTTGGGACTTAGCTTGGACCTTAGACTCTTAACCCCTCGGGATTCCCCTATGCTCCTATTATAGGTACCTTGGGGTTAACCTTTAGTAGGGGTCCTAAGTGCCACGTAGGTAGCATGGCAAATTCATTTCCGACTTTGATCCAGAGTATAACCTGCGCCGTCTCCGGGCCTCTTATATCCCAATCAGTCGGCTCTGCTTCATGTTACTACCACGTGAACCCTAAACCCTAAACCCCAAACCCTAGAATGGGTTTCAGCAGCTACTGTATTCTGTGGGGAAGGAAGAAGGGCCTATAGAAAGTATGATAGAAGAGAATGTAGGGAGTAGGGTTTAGGGTTTAGCAAGTATCATCGGGGATAGTACAGGAATTAAGGTTTACAACTTAGGAAGTATCATAGGAAAACCATACAATCCTCAACTTCACCCTGAAACTCTTGAAGCCCTTAAACCCCAAAACGCCAACCTGCTGTAGGTCGCGTGAGCTGCTGGGAATCTGTCTGAAGAAGATTCGAGGCTGACAGATACTGTTAAAGGTTGAGGGTTTAATTAGGGCTTACACTGCAAAGTAATGTTGGGCATTGCCTAGCCTCTAGATTATGGGGCTCCGAGGGTGGTTACAGGTTCAGGGCAGTCATAAGGCAAATATACATGGGATTGCATAGGGAATTTACCGGGCTATATGAGCTAGAGTTCGAACCCCTTAAAGGGGCTTATGTAGAGGATTATTAAGGGGGATGGTAGGAGTTTAGACTATAGCACATATAGCGGTACATAGTGTTTAGGCAGGGTAAGACTCTACGAAGTGTTGTGGCGGGAAGAAATTCACCCACGCCACGGCGGGGCATGGAATATCCTCAACAACATGCGGGCCTTGATGCTGCAGATGGACAGTCAACGATAGCAATGTGCAAAGTTTGGGAGTGGGAAGTCACCCACACCACAAGGGGGAGGGTCTGCATAGTTTCCTTGACGAAGAGTGATGACAGTTGTTGGAGGAAGACAGCCACCCACGCCACAGTGGAAAGGAAAACAAGCTTCTGAAGCAGGAAAGCAACTAACTACCTACAGGGAGGGCAGATCCGAATGACCTCACCAAAAAAGAGCGCTGACATGGGAGAAGGAAACCCCACCAGGCTGAGCGTGAAAGATTTGCTGCGAGGTTACAGTCAAATTAATGACCATATAGGGTTATGTAGGGCTATATTGGGATAATGGAAAAGGAAATGGAAACGACTGTATTACAATAGGGTTTAATAATGCCAGCACTTCGTCATTGGGATTGGGATTGCAGCCTTGGATCATGACCTCGTACCGATGGGTAGCCCATGTTGGGAAACCTTCATGTGGGGGTCTCCAAGAATTAGGGGTAGCTTTTCTAGTGGTCTCCGTAAAGGGGATCATCGTATTTTGGGTTCTATATTGGGGTCCCCCTATTTAAGGAAACTACCATGTGTAGGGGCCATCATAGCGGTACGTGTAAGCCTCATACCTCTTGACCCCTAAACCCTGAACCCTAGCCCGCCCCCAAACGTACGGAAGCCTAAGCCCCGAGCTCGGCCACGTCTGCCCTGCCTGGCTGCAAGGCCTTGGCAAGGAAGTGAGGCTGGGGGCTGGTTTTAGGGTTTAGGGGTTTAGGATTTAGGGTTTAGGGTTCTGGGTGTCGTCTAACCTTACAGGGGGTTTAGAAGGGAATAAAGGAATATGATATGTAAGGCTTATGTAGGGATTATACTTCCTCATTCCCTGCCTTTAGTTTCAGGTGCGGGGCTGACGAGTTCACGGTGGAGGGCTTAGGCTTTGGAATTTGGGGCTGTCACGTGAAGGCGAAGATGATTTCTTCCCTTTTCGAAAAGTCCATACGGGCTGGGCTATGGAGTAGTGCTGCAGGGCTAACATGATTAGGTTGTTTTGGAAAGCCCAAGTCCCAAGTATGATTATCTTAAGATTCTCATGGGGTCCGTAGGGTTACCAATGTCCATTTCTTGAAGATGTGTTGCATGTTGGGGAGAAAACTTTGCCTCTGCCAACATGTAGAGCTTAGGGCCTAGTGTTGGTGGGTTATATGTAAGTCTTACAAGGGAAGACCACTACTAGCTATGCAGGCTTCTACATTGAGTTCCCTGCAAACTTTAGGGTAATGTTCTCAATTCAATTTAGTTGTTACCATTTTTTAGGCTGCCACATTACCCCAAACCCTACACCGTGTACAAGCTCGAAACCTAAATCCCGTTACTGTCCTCCTCCCTTTACAGGGGCGTGGGAACAGGGAAGCCTCAAATATGCATGCAGGTGGTTGTCAAACCTATGGTCCGGTTATGGGTGCTGTAAACATTAGGGGCGCCTTATGACAGGGACACAAGACAGGTCACAATTTGACAACTTTCCAGAGACAGATGAAATACAACCAGTTCCTGCTTGTTATTAGGCTCGATCTGTAGTTGCGGTGCAGATAGGTTTCAGGCCAGCAGTCTATGAGCTCTTGCTCAGAGTTTTTTACCAAAGCACTATCAGACTTTGGGTCTCAAGCCAGGAAGCAGCAGGGTGCTCATCTTGTGGACGGTACACGTGAGTTACCGCTTACCGAAAAGCTTGAGATACCCCAGGCTATCCTGGCGATGGGTGAACATAGCCTCTGATAAAGCGGTTGTAGATTCTTGTCTCCCACCTCAAGGCCAAAGGGCCTTCGTTTCAAGCGCCATGGGTTTCAGCGACTGGGCGAAGGAGCAGCTCAGCGGAACATTGCCGAAGTGCTATTTGGTTGAGAACCAGGCGTCTTGGCAGCCCTGGGTTCTTGCCAGGGTAGTAGGTTGTATAGGGTTTGTGGACCAAGGGGTCTACGGGGTTGCCGCTTCTGGGCCAGGAAATTTTGCTGGCTGTCCGATGGTTATTCAGTTTTTCTTCTTCTTTTCCTAGGGAGTTTACGAAAATTGCACATACGTTTTCCTGAAGGGGGATCCCATCGCAATCCTTTGTAGTCCCTACATGTCCATTGAGCCCGCAAGAGCCCGCAAGAGCGCGCAATTTTGATGAAAACTCCCGCTTCGATTCATGGTGGTCTCAACATGTTCTGTGCACTTAGGGTTTTGGGACCCTGCTTCTAGGTCTGGCGCAAAGAGTCGCCATCTGTGGGGAGGTTCAGTGGTCTCATTGGGGTTTGTCACAATTCATGTGTCACTCAGGAGCTTGCGCGGAGGGATGCATGGGGATTATCAGCGAATTAAATGGTAGCTGCCACAAATATATAGACCCCGATATTGACCCCAAACTACTTTAAGTCCTCACTATAGGAAGCCCCCAAAACGTAGCCCTAATTTGGGAAACTACTAAATAGGTCCAACTTCAGGATACCAGACGTTGTTCTTGGTTGGAGTCTTGGAGGGGCTTCATTCTAACCTAATGCAGACCAGCATCCCAAACTAAACCCTAAACCCTAAATCCCAAACCCTAAACCCTAAATCTCAAACTCTAAACCCTGAATCCTAAACCCTGAACGTCGAACCCCGCGGAGATGTTTAGGGTTGGGGTACAGGATTTGTCCTCATGCCTGAGCCCTAAACCTTGAACTAAGATTTAGGGTTTAGGATTTAGGCTTTAGAGTTTAGGGTGTAGGGTCCCAAACCCTGAGCCCTACAACCCAACTCCACCACATTCATACCTGCGACTTTACATCCCAGCCTCACTGCCCCTACTGCGGCAGCCCAGCAGTTTGTAAATTCCTCACATAAGGATAGAGAATAATTATCCATGCCCTACACTAAACTCTAACCCTGAAACCCTCAAACCCTACAACCCTACAGCCCTAAATTCTAGAGCCCGAAGCCTATACATTGCATGAGGAGCTGAGCTCATCTTCATCCGGTCTACGCTATCGCCGGTCCCCGTCCCACAACGATGGCGTGAAGGTTACGAAGTTGTAGCCAGCCTGGAATAGCATAAGGGTTTAGGGTTTAGGCTCAGTTGGCTTAGTTTATGGCTTTGGGCTTTGGATGTTGAATTCGGGATATAGGGTTTAGGGTGTAATCAGGATTTAGGATTTAGAGTGTCATCCGGATTTAAGGTGTGGGGTTCAGGGTTTAGGATGTGGGGGTGAGGGTCTCACCTTCACCCAAACGCATCGGGCTCCTTTTCTTAAAGCAGAGCAGTGTTGGCCCTTGTGCGTTGTATGTCAGTTTGGTGGAGGGCACAGTTTAGGGTTCAGGGCTTCGGGTTTCAGGTTCACGGTTTGGTGTTGAAGCTTACTCTCCTAAACTCTAAACCCAACTCCCCAGGCTAACAGGGGATTTCCAAAAGGGGCGCTACGAAGACTTCTGGCCACGTAAGAAGGGGCTGGCATGGGTTTCCATGGAGTGGGGGGTAAAGTTTGGAGTTTAGTTCGAACCGCCCTAAACCCTTTCTAGGATTGGGGGTGCCGGACTGAGCTCAAAGGCAGCAAGGGGCGATTAGATGAGGGTACGTGAATGCAACAGGTACTTGTACGAGTTTCGGAACCACTCCCCTTTGTTAATTTAGGAAACCCTAAACCCTAAACCCTAAACCGTGTGGGGATAGCTACGCTTTAGGGTTCTTGGGGCACAGCCAGGGTCAGTTGAGGCCAGTTACACGGGAACCCAGGGGAAGCCTCCTGTTTTGTTTATATAAGGATAATGGAAAATGAAATGGAAACTGCTATAGTATAATAGGGTATATATTGGGGTTTAGGGGGGGAAGTGAATCCATAACTGCTTGACTTTAGCCTCATGGGAGCTTCTCGAAGCCGACCCTACATGAGCTACCGACCAAAGCTGGTTTTTGGGGGGACCTGTTGAGGGATATATAGGGGTTTAGGGGGGCACCTTGAAGGAATGTATCAAATTTCAGTCCAGAGCTCATATGTATTTTTTAATGGAGACCCCGTACTCTCTTGCTAATCGCAAATATCTCAAGGGTTCCCACAGGGTACCTACTCTTAATTTCCCGTAGGATGAGCTTGAAGTATCTCCCGAAAGAACCACTGCAATTACGGAGCAAGGGTCGTGTGCTTGGCAGCTCACGAGCTCGTGGGTCAGGGAAAGGTTTCTGGTAGTTATTCGTCTGGGTAGCGAAGATGGAGGTCGCTGTTAGCCAGACACGCATGCCTTTGAGATTTCACATTGCACCCAGCTACATTCACTACAGTTCCACCATGTTCCACCTGAGTTTAGTCGGAGATTTGATGTCCTAATTCAAGCCACTTCGAGATTTCGGGAGCTCCAGGATCCTCAAGCGGGGTACTTTGGTCTCTACCTGAACCCCAAAAGTAGGTAAAATCCCTTAAAAACATCCCAAAGGGCCATTATTCCACATACGTTTGGGGGTCAGGTAGGTTCCTTAGTCTCTAACATTTCCTAAGACTCCCTAAGGTTCCCGGGTACCTACCCCTCTTAGGCCCCGCCTCACTTAGAGAGCAGGTACGGAAGCATCAAACGGTCCGAATCTGAAATTCGAATCCCAACTACCGTGGGTGGAGGACATCTCGCAATCTTGCACTACTTAGGATCCCAAAAATGTTGTAATCATTGGGGTACAAAACCCTAAACCCTAAACCCAGCCTGCATTAGGTGGTGCAAGGCTTCCTCCATTCAAAGTAGGAATGTTCTGAACATGACCTCTTTAGGGTCTAGGGTTTAGGGTTTGGTGGTTAAAGGTTTGGGGGTGTAGGGTTTAGGGTTGTGTTAAAACCCCCCAACAAGTAGCTGAAGTCAGCCTTTTTGGGGAGGGTTCCACGGCAAAAAGAGAGTTAATCGGTTTGGACCCTGAATCTGCAGCCTGCCGTTGCAGTTCAGGGTTTGGGGTTGCGGAGTTAGGGTTTAGGGTTTACGGCTTAGGGGTTACAGTAGGGTTTAGGGTTCAGGGGTTGGGGGTTAGGGTTTGGGGTTTAGGGAGTTGCAGATTGAAGAAGTTGGTTGCAAGTTTCCCAGACCCCACAAAGTCCCGCCACAGCTCGAAATTCTCCTTCTGCTCAGTCCTTCTTTGAAACCCGGATTCAGGTTTTGACATGTGCGTTCATAGTTCTATCTATGTAGAGAGGGAATAGTTTTTATACAGCTCTAGAATTTTTGCCCAAACAGAACCCGTGTCCACGAAGGAAGGGACAAGCAGCAACATCGCTGTAGCTTATAGGAGTCACATTGCTATCCCTAAGGGCCCAAGGACCCAAGTCATAGGGTTTTGGGGCCCAAATACCGTTAATCCTGTAGTATTTGGGCCCGAAAACCATATTATTTGGGTCCTTGGACCCTTAGGGTATCCAGCCATTGTGCATTACCCCACCTTCAAACCAGTGTCCTCATGCTTATTGCATTATATGACCTCTGAAGGGTCCTGAATCTTGCAAGTGAAGAGAATCTTGGCAAGCCCAACCGCATTATAATACTGGCTACATGAGTGCCTAAACTCCCTAAACCCTAATCCCCTAAGTACAATGATCATAAGCTTGGTCTCAGGAAGCCTATTCCCTGGGGATCCATTGTGTGCGGCACCCTGGAAGAGAATGGTGCCTTCCTCAAGCTCGAGGACGTCCTTCTTGCATCATGCTGTAAGTTCCCAGTAAGAAATCAAGAAAAGAAATGGGCAAGGAAGCGGAATCTGCTACATTTTGGTGGGCTTTTCATTAGGGATCCATTGCTCCTCCCTACTGGCAGCCAGTACGTCACAGGCTCTGGGATTTGCTGAAGTAGTGTGGGGTTACGGAGAAGCTAAATGCAATAGGATTTAAGGCTTAGGGTGTAGGTGGTAGGGTTTCGGGCTTAGATTTCAGGGTTTAAAGTTTAAGGTTCAGGGGAGGAATCTTACTTGGTTGCAGGCGTATAGGTGAGTGGGCATTGGCCCATGCAGCAGCAAACCCACAAAGGACTCTAACAGCTGGTTTCATTTGTATGAAAGTTGGGTGAGGGGGGAATACGATAGTTTCTTTTAGGGTTTGGGGTATTGTTTCAGTTTTGTCAATAGGTTTGAGATAATGGGCTTTCAATTTGCAAAGCTGTTCGAACATCGTTGGAACTACCAGAATTCCATGTTTGCATACTTGCTGAATCGTAGGATCTTTCTGGATGCAACAACACGGAAAGGCAAACAAACACGTCGCAGATGATGATGCAGCACAATTCAGGCATGCCCGAACCCCTGAGCCGCAGAACCGAGTCAGTTGAGGCTTCGTGACTCAAATTACTATCACGGTGGTTATTCTTAAATAGTATTATTATCATTCTTACCCCTTATTTCCTAAAGGTCAACGGCAAGCCAGAAGCCCAAAAGCTTCATTGCATCTCTCCATCCTGTGCTTGGAGGTTCATGGGACTTCGTAACTACTTATAACTGGTCTTATAAGCCTACTCATAACGAATTGGGTAACCCCTACAAGGTCATTTAGAGTGGTCATAAGTAAGGTTATAAGGCCAGTTATAAGTAGCTACTACGTCCCATGAACCTCCAAGTGCCCTACGTCACAATCCCTTGACCTTTGCAGTTGACGTAGGGGGTTTCTGGGTTTTTCGAACAGGGGAGGGCCTTAAGCTAAACCCTAACCTGGACCCCAAAAGTATGTAAACTAATAGCCCTAAACCCATAATAATAGCCATAAAGGCCATTATTTTACATACTTTTAGGGTTTAGGGCTTAGGATTTACAAGGGGATAACAAGGGTCTTGAGGTTAGTGGTTATTTGTCAAACTCCCCTTGAGCCCCCGGGTACAACGGCTTTTGTGTCAGGATTTACAAAGGGTTATAGAGGTATTGAGGCTGGTGGTTATTTAGGCTGGTGGTTGTTTTGTCAAACTCCCCTTGAGTCCCTGGTCCCCAAACCCGCAATCCTGAACATAGGTCTTTGTGTACAAAGGCTTTTGCGTTGAATAAGAGTGACTTATACACCTGCCCAATAGGAAGCTACTCCACTTTATGAAGACATGCAGCAAGCAATCGTTTTTGGACCCTAAGCCCTAAACCCTAAACCCCTCAATCCTAAATCCTAAACCCTAAACCCTGAACCCTAAACCCCTCAACCCTGAATCCTAAGCCCTAAGCTCTAAACCCTACACCCTGAACCCGAAGCTCCTAAACCCTAAACCCTACACCCCGAACCCTACCTGCACCCCCAAAGTAGGCAAAACAATAGCCCAAAACCATTAAAAGCAGCCCAAAGGGCCATTATTCTACATACTTTTGAGGTTTAGGTAAACCCCTCAGAGGATGGGTACTTTTTGCCGGTCTTCACTCAAAGTGGAGCCCGGGTGCTCCACGAGATCCAAACGGAAGAAAAGCCAACGGAGCGGCCCAGGCCGCGAGTGTTTGGGGTGTTAGGGTTTATAGTCTATAGGGTTTAGGGATTAGGGTTTAGGGATAGGGTTTAGGGATTAGGGTTTAGGGATAGGGGTTAGGGATCTGGGTTTAGGGATTAGGGTTTAGGGTTATAGTCCCCCTTACGTAGATAGAATATAGGGTTTGGGTTTTTAGGGTTGATTGAGGAGGTTCGTGAGTTTAGGGTTTAAGGGGTTGGGGGCTTGGCGGTTTAGGGCTCAGGAGTTTAGGATTTAGGGTTGATTGAGGCTGTGGGGTTTAGGATTTAGGGTTGATTGAGGCTGTGGGGTTTAGGGTTTAGGGCTGTGGCGCTGGTAGTCGTAGTAGTAGTAGTAGTAGTAGTAAGAAGAATAGTGGGGTTAAGGTTTAGGGTTTAGGGCTGAAGGGTGTAGGTTTTAGGGTTTGGGGGTCGGTTGAGGTTTTAGTCGGTGCGCGGCTAGCGGTTAAGACTTTCAGAGATTTGGGAATGCTGGATGGAGGTTTTACTGGCCATGTGGGGCTGCAGAGGAAATATGACCCTAAACCCACAAGATTAAATGATTCCACCATTAGGACCCTATTCGAGTCATATGATAGCTGGAGGCTCCTAATTTCCAGGGTTTAGATTACCAAATTGCTCTCATTGTTAGATATCTTTTTAGAACTACGTGCTCTTTTTTTGGAAGTCCTTTAGAGCAGATGATAGTTTCTGAGCATCAATAAGGGCCTCATTTCTGGAGCGAGCCGTATCGTTCCTGCTGCTGTTGTCATTTTCACTGCTGCTTCTTCTGTTCCTTCTCCTCCCACACGACTACGAAAGATCAACGCTGGGGTAGCATTTCAAATGTGGATACTACCGTTCCCGCATAATTCCTGTAGCTCCTTTCGGTTATCATGTTTCTGAGAAGAATATGCTACCTTTCATGGTTCAGCCACTCCTACACCTTGAAACCTAAGCCCTAAAACCACCACAGATCATTACTTAGCTGCAGCCCTAAACCCCAAACCCTTAATGCTAAACCCCTCAACCCTAGATAGTAGCTTCCGCTTTCTTTTCCATTCTCTCTATACAACCCCCTTATATACCCTTATATCCCCGTATAAACCGTACTGGGTGCCGAGGCCAAAGGCGAGCCAGGACGATGCTACCTTTGTTCCTGACGGTCCTGGGGCCTGGTACGAGGTGGGGTTCAGTGTATAGGCAGGAGCCCTACCCTGAGGTTTAGGGCTTACGGGTTTCGGGTTAAGGGTTCAGGGCTTAGGGGTAAGGGGTTACAGGCGGTGAAGGGGTTCAGGGTTTAGGTTCAAGTGCATATCTGGCCCCACATTGGCATTCTGGGCGCGAATTACGTGCTTTTCAAGTGGTAACATGGGATTACGCAGGGATGTTTTTAGACTTGCCAGCCGAAAGCAGTCTGACCAAGTCATTGCGCGCAGCGGCATCCGGGGCTTAGTGTTTAGGTTTCAGGGCTTCGGCCTTAGCGTTCCGGGCTTAGGATCTCGGAGCTTCTGACCCCTTTCCTGGGTTGCTGTTAAGAACTTAAATGAAGTTACTATGTTGGGGGCACCCTATTATTTACTATATATACCCATTATGGCAACTTTATTTAAGTTCCTTAACAGCAACCCAGCTTCTTGTGAGGGACTCCCCGTAATGAGGACTGCAGCGCATTGGGCATTTGGGACTAGGTCAAGCAGGGCCCTGGCTTTGAGAAGTAGGGTTTAGGGTTTAGGATTTAGGGTTTAGGGTTTAGGGTTTAGGGTTCAGGATTTAGGGTTGAGGGTTTAGGATTTGGGGTTTAGGGGTTCAGGGTTAGTTTAGGGAGTAGTACCAGCTCGCAGAAGAGACCATAGGAACAGCAATCACCTCGCCCTGGTGTTGAAGCCCTCAATATTTGACATTTCTAGCGTGGTATCTACAATATATTGCATGGGACTGTTTAATATGGGGGAGTGGGTTGAATATTGGGGCCGGGGGGGAGGTATACAGAATGCTACTCTAGACCCTTTTCCTGACAATGCGGGCTCCTACATGCTAAAGTCAAAACACGCAAAACACCCAAAAACTGTTAGCTCTCTGTATACATATGGGGTGCCTAGGTGAGGGTACCGGTACGTCGAGAAAACTGTCCTTGCTAAGAACAATACGGCGGATGGGGGGCCTCCTGCGCCACCTTAGGCGCAGGTCCCCATATCCCGAGAATTACAGTAGTTCAGGGGCCTTATTGTGGATAGGGGAATCTTGCATCACATATATGAAAATACCCTATAGATTCCAAGGCATTGGGGGGTCATACGTGGTGCAGGATCTCCTGCATCCACCGCGGGTGATGCCAGATTCCCTTCATCAACCCTAAAGGCCTACATCGTAAGAAAGTAGAAAACCTTAAATCTTTAAAGCCATTGACCCTAAACGCTTAAACCCTAAATCCTAAATCCTTAAACCCTAGACCTCTAGCAAACTTTACAACCCCACACCCTAAACCTTAAACCCAAACCCTGAACCGTAAAATCCTCAGCCCGTCAATACCATTTCAGGTGGTTGTGGACCGAGTTGCCCTTCGCGTGGGTCCGTCTCTGGCAGCCAGAGCTACAGGGCAGCTGCGTCGGGGCGAGCAGGTTGGGGAGCTGTGTGGTCCCCTTTTAGGTTGAGGGTTTTGGGCTTATTGTTGTCGAGTTTAGGGTTCAGGGATATTACCCCAAGAATGGAAAGGATCATGGAAAATCAAATGGAAACAGGGTTACGTAGGGAATAATGCTTCCTGGGGCTACTACTGGGTAAGGCAGCCTACATATAAAGGGTTACAAAAGGGCTATAATGGGCTTCTAGGGGGATACTCTACATTACGTAAGTTCAGGGTCTCTGCAAGTGCGGGATAAGGAGTTATAAGGGATGCATAGGGATTATTTACGGGCATGTGGGAATTATAGAATTCAGGTTTAGGCTACTAAGTCGGGTTCCGGGGCGCGGAAGGCTGGATATCTTTTCATGGTGTAGGGGGGCCAGGGATGTTAGACCCGGAGCCTTGGACTGGAATACAACGCCCTACAGTAAACGGTAGATCTTTAACAGTGTGGCCTCATGTCGAGCCTGCTATGCCGAGAGTCCCTATACAGACAGCGGCAGCAAAGATGAAAGTCCCCACAAGGGAGTTTCTCAACAAGCGGTATTCGTTTTCATGCTTCCCCAAAAGTCCAGGCACCTATGTACTCTTATACACCTAGGCTTCAAGGTAACTGCATGGCAACCCCTGGGCCCGAGTATATACTATGGAGGTACGTGGACCCTTTGGTTTCTCGAGTATGTCAGGCTCCTGACTGCACATGATTGCAAGCTCCCTGCATGGGAGTTGCTGCATTTACTTTAATGTCCTAACCATGGGCTCCTTGACACAGTCGGATACATGTTTTTCTGGGTCCTAACTACGGGCCGTCAATTGGGCTTGCAGGGTTTTATGCAGTTTTAAATCGGAATAGAAGGACCCCACGAGTAAGTGTACACACTTGGTGCCCATATTTCCAGCCGCTCAGACATACATATGTATATATATATATACACCTACATTATATGTATACATAATTATGTCATACATACATCCCCATGGCCTCTTGCGGACCCTTGTTTTGAAAGCGCAAACCCCAAACTCTGACCCCTAAACCTTACCAAATCCACCTTAAACCCCTGCACCCTAAACCCTAAACCCCTGCAACCAAGACTTGTCAGGTGGAACTCTTCGGCTGGGATGACTCTGGCCTGTGGCGCCAAGTGGTGGATCACCGGTTGTCACGAAGCGGCTTTGTATCCTGCCCGATTTGCGGCTGACGGTTTCGGGATTAGCCCGGAAGGTTGAGGAGTTCAGGGTCCAGCGTTTGGGGTTTATGTTTTAGGGTCGGGGGGTTCGTGTGTTTCGGGCTCCAGATTTAGGTGTCCGAGTGTTCACATTGCTGGTGCTTGCAGTTTAGGTTCCTGATGCTCCGTGCAACTTGCCGAGTCATTTGAGTAGTATGTAGTTTGGGGATACTATGGTACCCAATATAGAGTAAGATTATATCCTCCTTTTGGGGTATAGTATTTTATATAAGGAATATAATCTTACTAGGTTCAACTACCAAAACAAACGCTACTCATTTTGCATAGGATCATACTGTGCAGCACCTCCAGGGTCCCTTGTGTCATCTCGAGAACCCTGTGACCGCCGGGAATCCCAAACTCTGCACCCTTAAGCCTTGCTTACGCTATAGTGTAATATGGGGTAATATGTGGGTCATTTCAGGTAATATATGGGTAATATAGGGTAATATATGGGTAATATAGGGTAAGATCTCCGTGTAATCATAACCTCTCAAAAGGACCCCCCATACCGATACCCCCATATTGACATGATCTCCTTATGCTCCCGCATGGTTGCGCACCGGCGGGCCCCCGTCCCCTCACCCCAGCCCCCCAAGTGGTGTTGTTGGGTCTTATCAACAAGAGAGCACTTCTAATTGGCAACCCTAAACTTTAGCCATAAACCTCAGACATTGAACCTTAAACCCTGAACCCTAAACTCTAACCCTAAACAGTACCATTGAACCTTAAACCCTGAACCCTAAACCTCTAACCCTAAGCAGTACCAGGTCCTTCTCGACCATGCAGACCTTGGGCCTCTGCTGCGCCCACGTGGAGAGCCTCGGAGGGCATAGGATAATGGAAAAGAAAATGGATACTACTATATTATAATAGGGTATATATTGGGGTTATATTGGGGTTATATTGAAAAATTGTTTTTTTTTGGGGTGGTTGCACCTAGTAAGATTACATTCCTCATAATGCTTGTTGGGGAAGTTAGGTTGAAAGTTTAGGGTTCTGGGGGGGTCAGGGGGTTGAGAGCCTAGGGTTGGGGATTTGGGGTCCCTGGGGTTTAGGTCCTAGGGTTTAGGATCTGGGATTTAGGAAATTAGGGTCTAGCTAGGGTTGAGGATCAGGGGGCATAGGGGCCAGGATTCGGGATCTGGGATTCGGGGTTTAGGGCTCTTTACGCTTCCCCAAGCAAGGTGGTTCCTGCTTGCGCATTGCTCCTGCTAACGATGCTGAAGTACTCCTCTAGTCCAGCAAGCCCCTTTGTCAGTTACGCGAGGGCAAATGACATTTGTAAACGCATCTACTATCTAAGGTTAGGAGTATGGGCCATTACTATGGGCCCTTAAGCCTTTTAGGGGTACATATAGGGTGTATACTAGGTATATAAGGATCCCACAGTTCAGGGCCCATACTAGGGGCCCATGGCTTCAACCTTTGATACTACAGGAGCTCGCAGGTCTGTCGGTTTGGGGGTTCCGACCGGCTGTAGGGTCAATCTCAGAGCACCTGAAAACCGCATTCTTGTTGCTGATCCGCCTTCAAACCTTTAACCCGAGCCACCCTAAACCCAAACCCCCAACTCCCCTAAACCCCAAAAGCCCAAACCCTAACCTAGCTCTCACCTAGGTAGGAAAAGCCAAATTCTAACCAGGTAGCTAGTATCCAATGGCCCCTTATGCTTAACATTTAGACGACACTAGTGCTTCACCTACATAGCCTCCTACCGCCTCAACCCCGGACCCCCAACCCGACCCCCTAAACCCTAAACTTTAGACCCTAAGCCCTAAGGAGCCACTTTGCATCCGGCCTCTGAATATCCTGGCGGTTGCAGCTGCAGAGGGGCGATTCGAAGACTTGGAGCGATTCCTGAAGCAAAAGGCCAGATTGGGCTTGGGAAGTCCAGGGTTTTTAGGGTGTTGGGTTTAGAGGTTAACGCTTTTAAGGGTTGAGGGGTTTAGGCTTAGCATTTTTTTGGCTTAATTAATGCTCCCAGGCGTTTAGTAGCTTAGGGTTTGGGTATTTAGAGCTTAGGCTTGAGGGTTTCAGGGTTTAGGGTTTCAGGGCTTAAGTGTTCAGGGCTTACAAAGGGTTTAGGGTTCAAGGGCTCTACTGAGTTCTACATAGGTCTGGCCAGATTACAATGACCCCACCTAACCTCAACTCAAATGCTGGCTCGTATATAGATCATCACTCAACCGCAAACGCTGGTTTAGGGTCGAGGTTTTAGGTCCCGAATGGAGGTTTATGAGGACTTCCCTGAGGAGGCCTCATGCCATGTCAGTGAAAAGTTCTTCTTTGGCCAGACCTAGATGGTGAGGAAGTTAGCCCCGACACTTAGCACGTGAAGCCAGAATGGGGTAGTGTAGACCCTTTTATCGCAGTTTGGGTCTGTACCCCTTAGCCTAAACCCTAAACCCTAAATCCTAAACCAATTTGGCTTGATCTTTGAAGGTTTTTGCAGATTTAGGGCTTTGGGTTTCTGGTTGCTGCTTTAGACGATGCCTTCGTTTAAAAAGCCTGGAGGCATCACAAGGAACTTCCAAGTTTTCTGTGCGTGTTTGAACAGGTGCTCTATGTCAGTTGTGTGGGCCATCAGAAGAACAGAGCTTTTGTGAGATTTGTCACTTCTCGACCGGGTTTTACATCCTAAGTCCTATAATCCCTAAACCCTTATAAACCCTAAGCCCTAATCCCTAAACTCTAAATCCCAAAAACTTAGCCTGTAGCTACAAGAAGAGTCACAGCTCAAGCTGAAAGGAGGAGGCCGGCGAAGTGGATTTCCAGGACCTGCGGTTTGGTGCTTACGCGTTTTAGGGGTTCAGGGTTTAGGG
>CAJNIZ010017780.1:87169-101048 GCA_905231905.1 Symbiodinium pilosum
AAACCCGAAAACCCGAAAACCCTAAACCCCAAACCCTAAAACCCTAAAACCCTAAACCCTGAAACCCTAAACCCTAACATCCTAAAACCCTAAACCCTAAACCCTAAACCTTAACCCCTAGTTCGTGTGAAGCAAGGGTACCAGCCCGGAGCTCCGCGCCCTGCGCGAATGCTCCAAGGAGGAGCTTGAGGAGCCACCTTAGGGTTTTAGGGTTTTAGGGTTTAGGGTTTAGGGTTTTAGGGTTTAGGGCTTTAGGGTTTAGGGTTTAGGGTTTAGGGCTTAGATTTGGATTGCATGGATTGTGATTAATCATGTGGGTTATATCGGGCTGTATAGGGCTTCCTATTGGTCTATAGGGGTTGTACAGGGTTCTCTAGGGTTTAAGGCTAGGGGTTTCAGGATTTTGGGGATTAAGATTGAGTGTTCAGGGTTTAGGGTTTATGGCCTGGGGCTTCAGTGTTTTGGGATTAAGGTTTCTGCTTCTTGGATTGAGGGTTTAGGGTTGAGGGCTTGGGGTTCAAAGCTTTGGGCTTCAGGTTAAGGGTTTAACGTTCAGGGTTTAACGTTCGGGATTTAGGTTGTAGGGATTGGAAGTCAGGGGATTGAGCAAGTAGCTTAACACTGGGCATCCCTGAGGTTCGTCTGTCGCTTGTAGGGGTTATAAGTATGCTTACAAAGTCCATCTAACCCTCCATGTAGGATTCAGGGTGCTCTAGGGAGGGTGGAAGAGTGGATCACCGAAATTTTGGGAATTCCAGTGGAAAAGAACATGGGAAACGACATGAACAATGAGAATGTTTCGAGTTTTTCGAGTTGTGAGGCGTTATATGTGAGGCATGTCCTAAGCAAGGGGCCACTTTAAGATGGGTCTATAGAAGTCATATGAGGAAATATGGGGTTCGTGGTTTCAAAAACATGGGAAGTCTAGATCGTTAGTAGCTGAGCAGCTGATCTGTGACCTTTCGGGTATATGCGATCAGGCTATAGTTAAGAAGGTTACAGCTTTTCGGGGGGCCAGGGAATTGAGGGGGTAGTGGTCATTCTTAGCTTGCTGGGGCTGACCAGACGGTTCTTATCTTTGAGGGCAAGCCCCAGGGTGCGGCCACCATGTTTCATCTGAGCTAGAGTCTAAACTCCTTCAAGGGGGTCATATAGGGGATGATATAAACTCCTTGAGGGAGTGTTATGTAGGGTTTACGATTTGGGTTCAGGGTTTAGGGTCTAAATTCCTTAAAGGGGGTGATATAAGGGAATATATAGGGGATGACTATAGGGGTTATTATGGCGGATACTAGGAGTTTAGACTATGGCTCATCTGCTGGTGATCAATCCCCCCCTTAGATGACCTTTGTGTATGACCAGCAGCCCCAACGGAAGCAGAGCCGTATGCTGTGCAGTGTAGGCGGCAGAGCACCATAAAGCATACAGCCGGAGTCCGCAACCCTCACTAAGCTGTGAGTCCTAAACCCTACGCACGCACCTCTCAATATCCCCACACTCTCTGCAACAGGGACGTGAACCCTATACCCACAAGCGGCTGAGGAGCTGCAAGACAAGTCCCCTGGCCTATGAGGAGCACTTGCTTCCATAGGAATGTCCAATATTTAGCAATAATGAGGGCAAGACTAATATTAATCATGATAGTAATGCAATACCTATAGTAATAGTATTCCTAAGACCAGGACTAGTAGCTAAAAACGGTAATCATGCTACCAATAAGAATACGCTATGCCTGGTCTTTAGGCCTTTGCCCTTGCGACGGCCTTCGTCAAGACCTGCTAATGTAGCCTGAGGGTTTCGAGTTGAGGGCTTGGAGGTTAGGATTTGAAGCTACGGCTGTTGAATATCGGGCTTGGTGTTCCGAACCCTAAGCCCTGAACCCTAAACTCTCATGCAAAGTTTAGGGTAGTTTGGCTCTGCTTTGATTTCCTGAAGAAGTCCGTGGGCGCTCGAAGATGCTTGTATGGGGGTTTCCAAAAACTAGGGGTCCCTTGTTTTGGCGGTAGCGATGATGAGGAGTCATATAGCGTATTCTAGCACATCAGGGTCCGATCCTGATTGCTGAACAACCCAAGCCTCAAGGCCAAAGGCACAGGATGCTGGAGCACAAGCCCGCCCTAAGCCGCTGCTCCCCGCACCCCTGGCCCCTCCCCCAAACCCAATACTCTAAACCACCTAGGTCCCCCAACAGACCTTCAACAAGTGCAACCACTGCTCCTGCTGCATGGCTTTCGGGCAAAAGTGCACGGAGCTCTGCAGACCTCCATGCAAAACCCTTAGCCCTAAAGCCTGAAACTGCAAACCCTGGATCCTGAAACACCAAAACTCTAAACCTAAATCTCAAAGCACCAAGTCCCGGCCCCTAGAGCACCCCTAAAACCTAAAGCCTATACTTGCTGTTCTTTACAGGGAATGAGGCAATATACTGCCTAGTCCCTATACAACATAATCCCTTATTCCCTACCCAGACCCCCAAAAGGATCTAAAAATTAGATCCCCTAGAACCATAGGGGGAATTATATGAGGATTATATAGGGGTTATAATGGGTCTACATAGGGGATCTAATTTTTAGATCCTCCCAGGGGTCTGGGATTCCCTACCCCTAAACCCTAAACCCTAAACCCTAAACCCTAAACCCTAAACCTAAGCACCCGTTGGTATGGCCAGGTCAGACGAAGAGCTGGAACTCTGGATGCGGCGCGCCTTGCAAGCGCAGAATCCACCTGCGGATCCCTGGAAGCATCAAGTTTTCCAGGGGATTCATGGGGCATTGTGGGATTTTGGGTTTAGGGCTTAGGGTTTGGGTTTCGGGTGTAGGGTTTAGGGCTTAGGGTCTTCCAGCTTTAAGACTTTGCTCCCAGCACGTCCTTGGGGGGGGATGCCCCAAATCAGATGCGTGGTGTCACCCTTCGACGGGCCCTCACAATAGGACCTCTACTAAACCGACAGCAAAAAGGACCTCTACCTGTTGGACCAGTACAAAGACAGATAGAGTAGAGCGATTGGTACATGCCGGGTCGTTCTTGAATGTAAGCATCTTCAATGGTTTGTGGGTTAAAGCCCAACAGGGTAGATAAAGCCATGCGATGAGAAGTTTCAAAAATGCTATCCAGCAAAGTATGAGTTCGAAGGTGTTACACGAGAGGCCCAATATTTCCATGACAGCGTTTTCGACACAAACCTACCAAAAAGCAAAAGCTGCACACCGCGAGCCCTAAACCATACCCGGCCCCCAGAGTATGTAGAACAGTCGCACTTTCGGCCCTTGTCATGGATTTTGTTGATTTTATTTACCATGAGGTCAAGGTTGGCCTTGGAAGCTCTGAACCCAACTCGTAAAGCTTCAATCCGGGAATTTCCAAACATGGAACCGTGTTTGCCCGCCTGCTGGAAAGTGAGAACAGCAAAGCACATGACAGCGACGTTACCCATCCTCACTTGAGTGGCAGTTCACATGTTGAAAAATGCCACCAAATAGGTTTAACATAAACTCCAACTCAATATCCCCATACGAACCCAATGCCGCTTGGAAACCACCCAGTTTAACCGCCTCCCCCGAATATTAAACCTCCACCCCCCCAAATCAAACATGCCTGTCGTGGTGTACCATGACATATAGGGAGAAATTGAGATAGGGAAGATTTTCTGTGTGCCATAGCCCTAATAAGCCCCATAGTAGTCCCCGCCCGTATGGCCCCGCCTTTAAGGAGTTGAGACAATAGCTCATATATCGGAGAGGGTAGTATTTCAGGAGGATGACCGGGCTCGAGAGGAGGCAGTTCCAGAGGTTGCCAAGGAAGTCCAGGACAGGGTTGGAGGGTTTAGGGTTTATAGGGCTTTGTTGCGTTCGTCTGCATTGTAGTATGTTACAACATATGTACAATCGTATTATGTTATACTATTGTAGCGTATGTTATGATTATAGTTGGCTTTAGGTATAGCATGTTTTCGTACAATATATTAGATTATAGTACATCACAGTATTCTACTCTGGCAAAGTTTTCTCCCTGTTGCTGGAGAGGAGCCCTACAACGACTGCAGTCCTTTTTCCCTAGGCCTTCATGGGTTGTTGGGCTTAGGGTTCAGGGTTAAGGGTTTAGGGTTTAGGGTTCATGTAGTTTAAGGTTTTGGGTATATGCTTGGGCTTAGGAAATCCTATTGGGCCCCTGCCCATGCTGCAAGCAATTTACTTCGGGCTAACGGCATGCACTGTAAACAGATGAATTCGCATCCCACGGAAGAAAATGAGAATGGCTTGTTAACTCCAAGCCCCAAACTCTAGTTTCTACACCCTGCACCCTGTAAAACCAAGACCCTAAATCTTGAACCCTAGAGCCCCAGAGCTCTGCGCCCGTCAACCTGGTTCAGGAGGTCCAACAGGTCAACGAGGTCAAGCAAGCTCAGGAAATGAAGAAGGAATCGGCACCTTGCTTTAGCTCATGGCTAGGTCAGAAATTTTTAGGTTCAGAGTACTTTGGTTTAGGGCGAGCCCCCAAGACATGTCCAGATGGCGCTTCGGAATACACACGATATCCCTTCCGAAGCATGTCTTCAAGCGCTTTTAATGGTTTCTCTTGGATTTATGGACCTTCATGATCCCGATTCAGCCTAATATGGGGTCTTGATTGTGCTGATGATGCTCTCGCTTACCGGGGGGTGGGGGAGGACCCGAGCGCCCCGTACACAAGCATCATCAATACAATTGTCCTTCTATCTCGATAGACGTTGCAATTAAAACCGGACCAAGTTGGGCAGGCAGTTAGGGTTTTTAAAGATGCGCAGCAAGCATCGGTGCCGAGATTTTGGGTGGGTTAGGTAGGGTGCCGGGCAGGCCGGCCAGCGCCGCAGGCCCTAAATATGCTCCCCAGTAGGAGAGATTCGTACAAGGATCTCACTGATTAGAGTAGGGTTTGGGGTATCGTATATTTTACAAGAACTACACCAGGTTTGTGGGGAGAGAACCTTCCAGAATACTTCTTTCAGCTTCTACAGTATAACCCGACATGCCAGGGATCCAAAGACTGAAAACGCTAAACCGTAAACCCAAAAACCCAAGTTCTTCATAGCTCCAGCATTGGAGCGAATTATAAGGGCCTGAACCCGACCTCACCCCAAATGGTGACTTATGCAGAAAAATACCCATTCTGCTTCGTTTCGGGTGCTGAAACTCTTGTGGAATGACATGCCCTAACCCTAAATCCTAAACCTAAGCCCTAAACCCTTCACCCTAAGCCTGTCCATCCTGAGGGGGATTCAGGCCCCAAAGTCCTGTTACCCTTGTTCCACTTCGGGGAATATTGGTTTCTCACCGATATGGTGAACTTTTTTTGGGTTTTAGTTTCTTCTGTACCGTCCTTAGGAATTATTTTTAAATTGTATTATAGTAAAAGCCTAAGGAAATATTGAAAATATTCTTTTTATTATGGGTCTAAGGAGACTACAGTCTTTGGGGTCTACCTGGAGATCTTTGTTTCTTGTAGTTATGGTGCGCAGTTCCAGGAATTTAGCACAAAGCCGGCCTCTAGTCTAGGTAACATTTAGGATGTAGGCGCTGGAGTGTAAAGGCTGGCCTGCAGCTCCGCAGTAAACAATAGCACAAACTCTTTAAACTTGCTTTTGGGTAGCTGGGAATGAAGGAATGGAAAAGAACATGGAAATTAATGGGTTATATGGTGACAATTGTACGGATCCATGTCTTCATTCCTAGCGAGCCAAGGGTCAGCAAAGCCTTGACCCCAAACCCTAAAACCCAAACCCAATCATGCCATTATTCTACCTGGGAGTCCAGGTGAGTCCTGAGGGACGAACGGTGACTTTCTTAGGTTGGGATGGGGGCCTGGCTGTCTCCCAAAGGAGGGGTAAGCCTACTTGGAGGGCCCGGGCAACTTAGTACGTGTACCTATAACCCCTTCTTAGGCCACGTATGATTACGCTTTTTACTAACTCCCCCTGACCTTGCAACCCTGAACCTACACCTGAGCCTAGACTTGCAAGCCTTATGAATCCACTAATTAAGCCGAACCCAACCTAATTTCGAAACAAATGCAGAACTGACCATGTAGGACTGTTCAGGGTTTTTGGGTTCCATTCCAGGCACCCGGCTGCACTCTATATATGAGGATCTTCCCTGCTGCTATCAGGTGACTAGGTGAGAAAGCCTAAGGTAAAGGTTTATAGTCCCCTTATGTAGATAGAATATGGCTTCGGGTATATGATAATAAGATCCCCATATTCTATCTACTTAAGGGTGGCTGTAGGTTCATGTTTTAGGGTTTAGGCTTCCATGAGCCCCAGCCCCTTTATTATTCCTCTAGCCTTGTAAGATGAATATCTGCAGGCTTCATATTATGCGTATGATAGCCTGTTTAAAGCCCTGAACCCTAAGCCCTAAACCCTAAACCATATACTATATTACCTTCAGGGACCCTTCAAGGGCACCCAACCCATAGTCCCGAGAACATCTCAATGCCCACGCATCAGAAACAGGGACCGCAACAGAGGCTGTGGTTCTGACGAGAGCGATGAGAAACCTAAGCCCTAAAGCCGGGGGCACCCCCACGACTTAGGGTTAAGTAGGGCTTAGGGTTCGGTTTAGGGGTCGTTTCCAGTTGGATCTTCCCATAGTATGAAGCTCATAAGGCTCATATGAGGCTGGTATAACAAGGGTAATGCGGCTATGTGAGGTTGATATAATGGGCTTTCGTCAAGAGTATCCACCTGTTAGCTATCCACTTAGGACCTAGAGGCTTCCACGACAAACCTTACGCCCTACATAGCTCCCACATGGGAGTTTCCCAGAAGCAATGCTCAAGAAACAACCCCTTCGTAAATCCCACATATCTCTGGGTGCTCATGGTCACTGGTTTCGGAGAGGCCCTGAACCTGAAAATCCAAACCCTGTACATGCCTTGAACCCCTTTAAAGAACCCTAAGCATACCTCTCCATAACTTCTTTGTAAGGGGACTTACAGGTGCATCCCTATAACCCTTTACAGGGACCCAAGGGTACATCCCCACAACCTTTTCAAAGGGACCTAAGGGTATCCCTAGAAGCCCTAAACCCTAAACCCTAATCCCTGATCCGTAAACCCTAAACCCTAAGCCCTAAACCCTAAACCCTAAACCCTAAGCCCTAAACCGTAAGAGGCACCACAAGAGGGCGTCCTCTATGAGGTGGCCTTCGACGCAGCCGCTGAAGCTAACCTTCGGGAGCTTTCTTAACATGAGCTATAGTCTAAACTCCTGAAAGGGGGGTCATATAAGGGGGATACTAGGAGTTTAGACTATGGCTCACATGAGCTACGGTCAATTTTAGCCTTATTAAGGGGCCCTTAAGAGTGGACATAGGGGTCCCTCCTGTAGTTAAGTATAGTCCCTAATATAGTCCCTAATAACGAACCCATGTCCATGAAATTGGGTAAGAAATACTGACTGGAGCTCACATGACAGTTTACGCTTTATTGTTGAGAGGGTTTCTTCTTGAGTGGTCATAAGAGGGCCTTAAACCCTAAACACTGAAGGGTTAAGGTTAAGGGTCTGGACTTGTAGTATTTGAGCTTTAGCCCTTGTCGCGCTATTGCTGGACTGGCAGGCTTTGAGGCTTCTAGCACAATGGGTTCAGGGTTTTACGGCTTCGAGCTTTGCGGTTAGGGACTCCCTGAACGTTATGCTCAGCCCCCATAAATTACGGGCCCTGCTTGGATACCCAGGTGTGGATTCGACGTGAGCCAGACAGCAATGCCAGTCGTGTCAGCAAGCGCATCAAAGGCAGCGGAGCCTTCCATATCCATAGCTATAATATCTATATTCTATATCTAGACATGTATGTTTGAATGTATGGAGAATGGAGATTCAAAGGGAAACTGGGCTTATAGGGATTGTAATTTCCTTCGCACTAACACCCATCACGAGACCTCATAGCTTAGTATTAGAGGCAGAGGGATATTTACGGACAGTGCGAAGACATTCTATCCCTATATCTGTAGATGTCCACGGGCCTGTAGGGACTGTCTTTTCCCGCCAATTCTGGCATGCAGGATTCTTTGAGTTCCTTCTTATGGGTGTAAAGGAATATAAAGGGATAGATACGAACATATATGAAAATGTGGGAACATCGAATCTAGGGCTATCTACGAATACATAGGAAGATACAGCCATGTATGCATCAGCAGTCACTGCCAAACCGCGTGGTCGGCTATATGGGGGATTGTCAAAATTATGGTCCCTTTTGGGGTCCCTATTATAATACGGGGCTTAATACAGGGCCTAATTTAGGGGACCCAAAAAGGGACCATAATTTTGACAATCCCCCATATAGAGTATGATTAATAGACTCCCCCTTGCTCGGTGGTCTTGTGGTCCTCTGGTCTTGGTCTTGTGGCTTAGACTCGGTTGCTAGAGGTTCCTGCGAAGCACTATGGGGTTGGGGGGTTGGGCGGGCAAGAAATCCTCAAAATGATCCCCGGCCCTTGGAGGTTCTGGGATTTCATTGTGCATGGTGGGGCTTTTGTGGACCGCTCACCACTGAAAGGGTAGTGGGACCATGTGGCAGGGTTGTGGGTGTCTGCAAAAAAGGAATGGAGGGCTTCAGATTGCCTCGAATGCCCTGAGGCTAGACCAACCTTGGTAAACAAGTTTTTTTTTACAAGTTTTATAGGAGACATACAGCGGGTGCATAGCTTTCAAAGAAGGTTTATCATAGACTTGAACAGTTTTCTAGAGGGTTTTCAAAGGCTTTCACGAGTTTCTAGATGGCCTACAGGGGTACGCCCCGCTGCGGTCTTGTGGCTTTTTGCTTGGGTCCTTTGCTGCAGAGTTTCGTGCGGGTTTGCAGAGATTTTCCGGAAAGTTCATGATTCGTGGGGTTTGTAGATCGCAGATATGGCATTACCCCCAGATGCGAAACATACCATGGGTCGGGGCTGGAAACACAGAGTGCGCCCGCCTAATCAGCATACTGGTATAAGGGTTTTTTGTTGACGTGAAATTCCAATTATTGTGCCCAGTGTTTTGTGGATTCTACCGAACAATGAAGTGGTTAAGACTACTTGGCTGTTGTCATTTGGGGTTCCAGGTATGGTTGCAGCTTTAAAGGTCAAAAGGGTTTTGGTCAAATGTCATGACCAAAACCTTCTTCCTCCCTTAGTGGCCTTAGTGTCAATTCTTGGGCCCAGCTCATAACCCCAAATCCCAAAATCCGTAACCTCTGACTCCTAAACCCTCAAAGCCAGCCACAAACTCAACGCCCTTAGACCCTATAGAATCTGCAATCCTTGACGTCAAAACTAAACCCTGAGCCCCTTAAACCGCAAATCTTGAACCCGAAACTTTAAGAAGGCCAGCGTGTGCGAATCATCGACTTCGATGAGTCTGGGCTTTGGGGCCGGACCGTGTTCAAGACCAGCGAAGCTTGGCTCGATCTTTCTGCATGATTACAGTTCAAGGTTTAGGGAACCCGAAGAGTACGGGGAGCTATAGCCCGTTTTGCGCTGACCTGCTGTTGGGTCCAAGTAAGGTTTCAGGATTAGGGAGTAGGGTTCCTGTTACAAAGTATTCAGATCCAAAACATCAGGTTCTGAGTTTGAATAGTATCCCAATGTGAGGAACCAGCTCGGCTTATCCTAGGGCTCCACATGGCCGGATGTAAGTAGAGTTTAAGGCCCAACGTAGGTACTAGGTTTTAGGATTTAAGGTCTAGGGTTTAGGGGATATTTGTAGACTTCAGGGCCCAATGTGGGCATTATTTATAGACGTGAAACCCGTGGGTTAGGGTCTGGGGTTTAAGGGGTCAGGGTGTAAGGTTGAGGGATGCCAGATTTTGGGGGTTCAGGGTGTTTGGATTTCAGGATGTAGTGGCTTAGGGTATACGGCTTTAGGTTTGTGGTTGGGGGTTTGGGGGCTAGAGCTGCGTGTTCAGGGTTTTCGAATACACTTGTGCCATGATTTTCAAGCAGCAGTCCCCCGAGTACCGGGCCATCAAAAGGGCCAACATGTTTGACAAACATCCAGACGATTAAGCTTAACGTCAGACCTCAGGATTGACAAGCTGAAGGTACTAAAAGCTAGTTTCAGGATCAGCCATGAATCTGGCTGCAACTATATGATTGTCAGCTCCCTATGTGTTGCATTGTCTTGTGTGGAGTCCCAACGGTCAAAGGATGTGGCAACAGAAAAAGGTGCAAGCTGGGTTTGTTGCCCCCTGAGTCCGTCATGAAGCCTTGGGTCTCTCGTTTTGCTATGCTAGCATGGAAGTGCAACATGCATCTGTTCTGAAGAGATCCTTTCGGTGGACCCCCAGTAACTAAAAAGGATAAAGGTGATTATATTCGGGCCCTCTTATATTCCTGTTATACCATCGTTGCGTAGTCGGGGGTCCACGTAAGGGATAGTGGTCTGTGTAGAGGGCCCCCTGAACCTACCGAAGCCCTAGCCCTGCTTGGAGTGTACTAACTCAGCCCTCTATCCAAACCTGAGGGATTGTTGCAATACATAGGGACCATAAGGTTCTCCCTTTGCCCTACGCCCACCACACAGGAGGGCATGGATGAAGGATGGATGCTTCTGGCGCACGGCGAATTTGGCGACCTCCTACGGCCCGTCGATGACGATGGGCAGGGCTATGTAGTGCGGCCACAGTAGTTGAGGGTTTCTCAAAGGGGGGACCCTTACGGATTTCTGGTTGTTTCGGGGAAGATACGAAGATTGCGAGGGTCCCTCGCGGTGTTTTGAGAAACTCCCACATTAGTTGTGCGGCGCTTGGTCAAATTTAAGTGCATTTCAACAGGTGCCTCCTTTTGGGGGATGCTTCCTCCTACTTTGGTGGAAAATGTTTGCCCAACCCTGAACCTAAACCTTCAAGCGCACACTGCTATTCCTGGGTCGTTGCTGACTATAATTTCCAATTGTGATTCTATCAGTTCAATGAGAAACACATAATTCTTACCTGGAATCCGCATTATGGTTGGGGGAAGGCACAAATTCCTCAGTGTTCGCCGGACGCGGAAAACAGGAGCTATCAGGATGAGGGGATTGGCGTTCATGTGCCGAAAATATTCGCATTCAGGATTTCTGGTGGAGTCCCTGTTTGGGGTACCAGCCGATGTTGGTGTATCTGTATCTTTGTAGGCGCTTGTTTTTTTTTGAAATGGCTGTCCAGGCGTGGAGCCTTGGTGCAGTAAAGGCTAATGCACGAGAAACGTGCGGCAACTTCGGAACCAAGTCACAGAACTGCTCTACCCTCAGGTGTGCAAACTGCTACCGTTTCACAGGATTCTACACTAAAACCAATCTGAAATTGGGAGCCCAAACACCTTGCCAGTTGCCATCATGTTGAAGCCAAGCCACCCTACCCTGACATTGACAAACAAGGGTTTTTAGTCTTCAGGGTGGAACGCCATTCTGTTTTGAACCCTCCTGCAGGGATCGTGGTCTCTGCGGCGCTCCTTTGGGAAGTTTTGTGTTTGGGGATCGAAGTGAAACACCCCACTTTCCAGGGATGCTCCTCAGCAAGGGGTTTCCGGGCAAGCCATAAAACCCGTAGCCCCTGGACCCAAACGCTACAGAGGACCTACAACGCTACTTTCCGAGCGCCTTAACTCTAAACCCCTAAATCCTGAACCCCTTAACCCTCAAGCGCGCAAACCTTTTCCCCTTGCGGCCTGACGCCCACAGACTGGTGGATGCGGCCTTCGTGTGGACTGAGGAAGACTTGCCGGCTTCGGGGTTTCAGGTTCAGGGTTCAGGGTTTGGGATTCAGGGGTGTAGAGGTGTATTATATATTCCCGCTTAAGTAGGTAGAATATGGAATTCCCAACGCCATACGGAGATCCTCATAGACCCCATGTTCTATCTACTTAAGGGGCACGATAGGTGCTTAGGTTTCGGGCTTGGGCGTCTTCGGTTTGGGGGTTTTAAGGGCTCGGTGGTTCAGGCTAAACCCTACAAACCCTAAGCCCCAAACCCCAGGCCTTAAACCTTCAGCCCTAAACCCTGAACCCTAAGCGGTAAACCCTTAGCCCTGAACTCTACACCCTGAACCCTAAAACCAAAAAAAGACTCAAGCATGCCTCAACTGGACCCTCCTGCGATAAGTAGGAGACGCCCTTTCGTTTTGAAGCTTTTTTCTTGAGATGCTGTTTGGCGATTTCCCCCCTAAGGAAAACACGGTTTTCGGGAATTCGGGCGGAGGCCGGTACCCAGACTCTCAAAGGTCCTCCAGAAGCTGAAACAAAATATGAGGGTTTCCCAAAATTAGGGGTACCTTTTTGGGGTCCCTATAATAAGGACTATAATATTTTGGGCTCTATATTGGGGTCCCCTTACTTTGGGAAACTACCATATAACCCTGAATCCTAAACCCTCTAGGAGCTGGGGATCGTGCCTGGTAAGTGGAGGAAGGGTCCGATAAAAGAAAACCTAAAGAGTAGTTTCTGTTTTCTTTTCCATTATCCCTGTATAACCCGGATATAACCCTAATATTTTCATCTACTTAAAGAATAGTGTGAACTGTTCAAACAATGCGAACGAACTCAGGGCACACAGGATGGTTTCAGTTTAGGGTTTAGAGGAACTCCCCCCCCAACAAAACCCACAACAAAAAGGCAGAACAAAACTTGAGCTGGGCCATTTCAGGGATTCTTGTGATAGTTAGTTGTCTTGAGGCATGCGGGGCAATAGATCAAATTGAGCTTTCTGAGGTTGTTTTGTTGTCTTCTATTTGGACTTTTGTGTTTGCGGGGGTTGCTCATCTGGGGTCGATTTGTATTTATTTTTTGTTTCTACAGTTTATTTGGCCTTGGCATCCCACATTCCAGGCTATAAAGTGTCGACCTAACGCTAGGGTTTCAGGGTTCTGGCTTGTTGTTCAGGTAGCTTAAATTCCTTAAAAGGGGTTAACAGGGGTATTATAGGGCTTATTAAGGAGAATGCTAGGAGTTTGGACTATGGCTCATGTAAGGACGTCCAGGATCAGTGTTTGGCATTCCTTTAGTCTAAGGTTGGGCAAGCGTACAGTTTCTGTGCTGTATAAGTTTCATGTTATCATGCTGGAGATCTCTGAAAATCGTGGTCCCCCATTGTATATACCAGAGTCTTGCACCAAGGGACATCCAAAACACAAGCCCGTAGTTTTAAATCTATTGTACGTGTCGAAGGCCTGAATTTTGCGAAACCTTGCGAAGGGATTTGCCAGTAGACAGGCACCCGAAAACGTGCGCCGTTTTTCTTTCGGATGCTCTCAAGACTTTGGCGCCCAGGGTTTACGGCCTCGGATTTATTGCAAAGGTGATAGGACTTTGGGTCTAGCAGCGTAGCATCCAACGTTTACAGCTGGAATTTCGGAACCCGCAGATGTCCAAGTCCAGCTTTGAGACCACATGCCCCGGACCAGGCCCGGAAACTACACCCCCCCAAGCTCCACCTGCAACTTACCCTAAACCTTAAACCTCAAGCCCAAAACTCTAAAGACTTCTGCAGATACAAGGAGCACTCCATGAGAATACGAGTGAAGATCACCGTGCAGAAAGAGGTTTCTGAACAGGGTTCGGCTGCACGGTTTAGGGTTTACTTATTGGTCGTGAGTAGGGAATAAGGGAATATCATCCCTATTTAATGCATGCCCTTATTCCCCACTAAGCCCCAGTAAGTTTAGGGGTTTAGGGTGTACATGGTTTAGGGTCCCCGCTCGGAGTCCGCGTGTCAAGATCACCTTTCTGAGTCTTCGTGCTATGGTTCCTTTCACGTGACTGCTTTGGGAATGGCCAGCCAAGTTAGTACGTAGCGCAGGGACAGTATTGGTCCCGTCTCTATGTGTTTTCGCTTTGCGTCCCCCCTCTCTCGCTCTCCCTCACTCCCTTTCTCTCCCTCCCTCCCTCCCTCCCT
>CAJNIZ010017780.1:124221-142595 GCA_905231905.1 Symbiodinium pilosum
TAAACCCTAAACCCTGAATCTTTATGGACTACCACCATTCCTCAAGGTTGAGCCGGTAGACCGCTCGGAGGCCACCCGAAGATGAATGCACCTAGGGTTTAGGGTTTTGGGTTTGGGGTTCAGGGTTCAGGGTTTCGGGTTCAGGGTCTAGGGTTTAGAGTTCAGGGTTTTGGGGTGGATTTTTGAGTTTGAGATTCTGAAATTTTGATAAAGGAAATTTGAGAGCCCGGAGTAGTGGTAGGTTTATATTCTAGGTTTCAGGGTTTAGGGTTCAGGGTTTATGGATTAGGGTTCAGGGTTTAGAGTTCAGGGTGGGTACCTGCAACTCCAATGAGCTACACCTTCATGGGCTATGCCTACTAATTGAGGGATAATTACTATTAAGCTGTAGGTAATTGGGGTTACAGGTATCGTCTTTCAGTTATGGGGCGCCTTTGAGGGGATCGCGGGGGCATTGCGTGGGAATGGGAATGAGATATGGTTCAGGACCCTAAACCCTAAACCCTGATGGTTCTGGTTTTCAGTGCTTTGGCTACGGATTGAGGTTTAGGGTTGTAGGGTCCAGCATTTAGGGTAAAGGACTTTCAGCGCAGAGGGACGTTCAAGGGGTTGCGGCGGAGTGTAAAGACTCTTGGGCTTGGCATGTAGGTGAAGAATGATTAGGTTTACTACTACTATTACTCTCAGTAATAATAGCACTATTAATACTAGTAGTACTAGTAGAGTTTGGAACTTGGGGTATATAGAATTAAGGGGTATAGGATGTAAGATGTGGCGTTTATGATTAGGGATTAGGGGTCAGAGTCGAGGATTTCGCGTTTAGGGTTTCAGGCTAAAGTTCCAAGCAGTAATAGGTCAACAGCAACCCAGGGGCTTCAGAGCGCTTCATGTTTGCTTGGAGCAGTTCAGGCGTTTCAGTTTTGCGTTTTGGGTTTGGGGTTTAAGGGTTTAAGGGTTTAGGGTTGAGGGTTTTGGGTGGGGTTTAAGGGTTGTGCGATGCAGAGAGTGAAGCAGCAGCTGCATCAGTTCAATCGATTAGTTACACCCCCACATGCTACTCAGCCATAGTAAATTAAACACCTCTCCGACCCCTACTGCTAAACGTTCCCAATATTCCCTATAAGAGGCCTTGCATTTTTTTTGGGGGGGGCATATTAGTTTGTTTGAACGGATTAACATGGAACCTCGAGGGGGATCGTTTACAGACTGCTGTCCTTTGAACTCGACCCCTTTTTAGGTAAGGAGGAACTGATGCAGTAGGTTAACAGCGAATAGCAGCAAAGGAAATGGCAACCACTATACTAATGTAACCTTCAGGGTTTAGGGACAGTTGGACTTCATAAACTCCTTGAAGGGGGCTATATAGGGGACTACTATACGGGTTATTATGAGGGATACTAGGAGTGTAGACTATAGCCTATTCGGGTCGAGCTTTTTTCGCGTAGGTTACCATGGGAGATTAATCGGAGTTAAGCCTATTCCTTCCAGCCTAGCTCAACTTAGCTGGGCCTTTGACTGTCGCAGGAGCAACGAAAAATTGTTCCTGCCTCGTAATCAGCCTCAATCCGTTTTGGTAACTCCAACCCCCAAAATTAGAACCCTATGACTACCGTATGGTCCTCCTAGGGTCAGGGGGGCCTGATTCTAGGGGTTGGTTGGGGTTACCAGAATCCTAAAAGCAGTTATAAGTGCCCGAGAGCACCCTGCGAATCTCAATGACCTAAGCCCCAAGCCCTAGCCTCCATTCTAGTACGTTTCACAGCAAGGCTCCTGGCATATATCAACGCTTTAACCCTCGCGACACATTCCAGGGAAGCAAAAGCTGTTTTCCATGCTTTTTCCTCAACGTCATCACTCGACCGCCAGTACCCAAGGAACCCATAAGCCCTTAACTCTAACCCTAAATCCTAAACCGTAAATCCAAAAGCTTAAATGCTACACCCTTGACCGAAAGCCCTAGACCCCCCCAAAATCAATGCTACACTCTAAACCCTTCAGCTGTTAAATTCTAAACCCCTAAACCCCTAAACCTTATTATTGTTCTTATCATCATTACCTATAGACCCTGAGTTCTAAATCCTAAGCCAAACTCCCTAAACCCTAAACCTCACACCCTAAACCCTAAACAACCCAATGTAGCCCAGAAGCTGCTCCCCGGCGGACTCCATGGACCCACCTTGAGAAACCCAAAAAGCCAAACCCCATCAACCTCAGCCCATGGCCCAGGCCGGCACAGCAGCCAGGCATAATCTTCCCGGTCGGGGAAAGCCGCTGAGCCGAATCTGTTTAGGGTTTTAGGTGGTTTTGAGGTTTAGTGTGTTGGGGTTTATTGCCTAGGGTTTAGGGCTTAGGGTTTAAGATTCAGGGTTTAGATTTTTTTGGGGTTTGGGGGTCTTGGGTCAAGGATTTAGATTTAAGGGTTTGCCACTGAGCCGATTTTAGGGTTAGAGGGCCTAGGGTCAGGAATTTGGATTGAAGAGTGTGCCTGAAGTAGGTAGAACATGGGGGTATGTGGGGGCTTTAATTGGCATCTCCATGTTCTATTCATGTACAGGGGACTATAGGATTGAGGGCTTAGGGTCAAGAGCTTAGATTTGCATTAAGGGTCTACGGTGCAGGGTCGAGGGTTCTAGGGATAAGGGTGTAGAGTCCCTGAACCCTAAACCCTAAACACTAGACCCTAAACCCTAGGGCTTTGGGTGGCTAGGTTTGAACAGCCTCGGGTGTGGGGCCTTTTTTTTCTGGAAAAGCCATGGGTTTCTCTACACCCCCCCCCCCCGCAAGCTACCCCCAAGGTTTGTTTAGGGTTTTGGGTTCAAGGTGTAGGGTTTAAGGTTTAGGAGTTAGGGCTTCCGTTTTACTGAGACTAACCTTCTTTCGACCTGGCTATCCCAAGTAACATTGATGACGAAACTTTTTTTTTGGGGGGGGGGGATGATAGGGGAACCCATGAAAGGATTCAACGTAAAACCCTAAGATCCTAGTTCCTCAACCATGAGGTTCCTAGAGGACAACCCCAAACCCGAAACCCTGAACCCAAAAAAACTAAAGCCCTAAACCCTATAGACCTAATCGCTTGGTTTGTGCCCAGGGCTGCGTTGGTTCTCAGGAATCTTTGGGTTCCGGCTCTGAAGGGGCCACCAGAAAGATTTCTTGGTGAGACTAGGCATGCTGACAAAAAGAGAACCCCTGAGAATGCAAGTACACGGAGGTAGCCGTGAGCATGAATTTGGACCCTTCAGAGTATGGCCCCCCTTCAACAATTGACTATTCTCTTTAATAGTGAGCCACCCCCCAATTTTTCTCCGAATCTGTTTTTGTGTTTCTCTTAACTAAAGCAAAGCAAACCTAAGTCAGGTGAGAAATTTCATTACCGCGACAAGTCTTATCGTTCCGGACCCCTCAAACAATACCAAATCCTGAATAATTGCCCTCAAAAGCAAGATGCAAAACGGGTCCCTTGTGTAAAGAGGTTCGTTCCAGCATGAGACGATACTTTGTATTCTAAGCCGTGTCATCAACGATACCTACCCAATCAACCAGCCTGTGCTCGCGAGACGGTTTATTGTCCAGCCTAGGATGACACTTGCAGACGTGGAGGCAGGGGATCATGGCATGTGATCTACGGTCTGCGCAGGTTTAAGTTTTTTTGTTGACCCGACTTTTGCGTCTGCAGATGCCTACAATCTCAGAAGAGTATTTACTCTTCAAAGGGCCAGGTTAGCTTGAAGAGGAGCCTGCATTATGATTTGAACGGTGTGCACAGAGGATCATGAGAGTCTTGAAGGAGGAGTAAACTGAATTCGGGATTTCCTTGATTTCTGAGATGAGGATTGATTTGAGAAGGTTTTTACAGAGGAACCGACAAACCTTGGCAATTCTAGAACTGTATTGCATGTATATGGTGTTAGAAGTCTCATGAACCCAAAGAAGCTCTACTGAATTAGGGGTCCTCTACTGGATTAGGGGTCCCTTTCATTTCCCTCAAGATGATCGGCTTCAGAAGGCTAAACAGATTGGCCCCCAAGTAAGTCATTCATGAAACATCCCCCCCAAAGTGAAGTGAAAGATATTTCTGGGCGGGGCATGTTTACTGTTGGGAAGATCGAGAGGATGCAGTCAATTATGCAAGGGGTTACGTAGGGATAATGGAAAAGAAAATGGATTTTTTTACATTATAATAGGGATTATACCCGGGCTTTGTAGGGATAAGGGAAAATAAAATTGAATCTGCTACTTAGGATTTAGGGTTTAGGAAAGCGATTAAGCGATCTATCTTGTCCCTATCGCTTGGGGTTTTCAAGGGCCTCTGTTCTCAGATCCGTTGGATGAGCAATGAGCACGCAGATCTTGTTCCCCCTAGTAGCCTGGAGGCTCTAGGCTACTAGTATCTCTAACCCTATATAACCCCTATGACCCCTGTAGTTTCCTTTTTCTTTTTCACTATGCCTATATAACCCATATTACCCTACATTATCCCAGAGCGTCTAGAGGACAGCAGCAGGTTCATCCAGAGCAGATCAGCTGTGCAAGCAGCACTTTCTAAAAGTCGCAGCCATCGAAGCCCCAAAACCTGAACCCTAAACCCCTAAACCCCCGTGCTAATCCTGCAGCCTTAAAACCCAAACCCCTGAGACCCTTTATCCCCCATGCCCGCTATATAATTACACTCTAAACCCTACAGCCAGATCCACCACCAGCTCTAGTCTAGACCCCAATCCCTGAACCCTAAACCCTAAGTAATCCCAAGGCCTTAAACTGAAATGCCCAAACTTTCTACAGTCAACCTCACGCCCCAGACTCAAAAGTAAGTGCCAAAACCACTCAAAAGAGTCAAGTCGGCTAGTATTTTATACACTTGTGAGGTTCTGCTAAGCCATGGCTCTACAACCATGGACCCTAGGCCCTAAAACGAATCTGAGTATTTGTATTTTGGGATACTGTAGTTCCCAATAGAGAGCATAAGACTGAAACACTGCGCATGTAGCTCGCGCTGCACCCACGCATAATGGAGGGTAACCACTATAGTAGTTTCCATCTTTTCCATGATCCCCATATATACCCCCAATATACTATAGTATATTGGGGTTGATATAGGGGTTATGGAAAAGGAAATGGAAACTATTAAACCTAAATCCTAAACCAGGGGACCCTAAAGTGGACCCACAAATAGTAGAATCCTTCTTTTAGGGGCCCTTTCAAAATGGTACGCCTGATTTGGGACACCTCCCCCTACAAGGCCATTCCAGGAGATTTGCAAGTAGGGTTTAGGGTTTAGGGCTCCCATATCCTCACCCTTTAATCTACCCAACGTTCTAAATCCTAATCCCGAACAAGAAGTCCTAAACCACAAGCCCCGAACCCTTAATCCTGAACCCTAAACTCTTGATCCTGAAGCCTAAACCAACCCTAAACTCTTCATCCTTACAAACTCTAAACCCAGCAGGTTGCCAGAGCGTGTGACCTGGGTGCGAACGACGACCGGCTGGTTGTGCGAAGCCATTTGGGGGGCTTTTTGAGGCCGAGCGGAGGTAGGGTTTGGGGTTTACTAGGGACCGGGGCCCGTTTAGGGGGTTTAGGTTTTGGGGTTTATGGGTATTATCCAAATAACGCAGAATCAATGGAAAAGAAAATCTAACATGCATTGAGATCGGAAGGTATATAGGTGTTTGCAGCAGCAATTGCCGACATTGTAGTCCAAGATTCCTTGTATATGGATGGTATAGGGGAACCTCAAGTAGGCCTCAAAATGCTATCGGCAAGTTTTTAGGGCCCTACATTGTGGGCTTAGGGGTTTGTGGTTTAAAGATGTAGGGATTATGTGGGGATATGTAGGGATCGGTGGGTTTAACGTTTCGGGTATAGGGTTTGAGGTTGGGAGTTGGTAGATTGGGGCTTGGCTCTAGGCGCCACCTGGCGGGAGTTCAACGAAACGCTCTTAGCCTCAGTTAATGCCCCACCCAGTTTGGGTTTAGGGTCTAGGGGGCCGCAAAGGACAATTGTAGGTATATTGAGGCCCTATTAACTCCACAGTTAGGGTCGATTAGTGTAGGGGGGATTGACCTAACCCTTAGCAACAGAGGATTCCTGTCGCTAACGAAGCTCAAGCAAAAGGACGCAGACTTCTATGATACCTGCGTCAATGGCGCCACTTACAAAGTGGTCAGCCGCGTTGTGCCGGAGACCTTCCCTCAATTTTGCCGCCTGGCGCAGTCTGCGGCAAACGCAAGCGGACACGTAGCAAGAGAAGAGACCGAGTTGCAGGTCTGTAGGAAAATTGTCCGGTGCATTGAGGGCCTGAAGCAAGAGCGAGGCGCTCTTGTTGAGATCACCTTGCAAGACGTGAAGCAGCAGGTGCTCAAGAGCAAACCCAGATGCTCAAGCGCAGTGCCTGCGCTCTTCATGTTTACCCTCAGATATGGGGGCGGCACGTCGGCGCACCTGCTGCACCAGACAGAGGCGTTCGTCCGTGGCGTACCCAATAAGTGGGTACTTAGGGTAGGGAAATAGTAATTATAGTACAGGTTCTGGGTAGGTACATGATTATTTGGACCCTTAGGGATACTCCAGGTGGCCAAAATGCCCCGATCCCTGCAGAAGCGGGCAGTGGTGTCTACGTGACCGCGTCTTACCAAAGGGCCCCCTACTGACTATCAACTACCAGAGATATGTGTGCAAGGATCCATTGCAAAAAGGAACCTTGATACGATTCAGGCATCAACTGCATACGTTCACAACTCAATTTGTAGGAGCACTGTTTGCAGAAGCCCTTTGTGGGACTGTCTATAGGAGCCACTTTTGGGGCACCCAAATCATACTTCTCATCTCATAGCCTCTTAGAAGCATTGCCCTTCCTGGCCATCTAGGGTTTAGGGTTCCGCTAGACACCAAACTCTACCAGTACAACAGGAGCTTTACTGGCTGGACTGCCATAGTTCTATACTGCACTGGCATTTCAGGTCAAGTTGAAATCGTAAGGACAGCAGCTAGACTGTGCCAGCCTATGGGAAATCACGCAGCGAATAGGATCTGATACGCCGCCCTGCTTACCCCAAACCCTTAAACCTCCAAACCCTACGGAATCTGCCGACTTCGGAGCCAATGCCGCGCTGCGCGCAGCTGAGATGATGAAACTTCTGTGGGCGTGAAGGTCGCATCTCAGTCTAATCATCTTGAACCCTAAACCCCGAAAACGCGCACTATCCGGAAGCCCTTGAGCCCTATCGCCGCTCCAAGCTAAAAACCACAACCAGAATTATCAGACCCCAACCCTAAATTCTAAGCCAGAAAATCCCACAGCCCACGCCCAAAACGCCCCAAGCCTTAAGCCTTAAACCCTAACCCTAAACCCTACCAGCTACACCGTAAACACAGCCTCCAAAACCCCCCAGAAAACGACTGTGAACCCAGCCCCGGGTCCTAAAGCCTCGGCCCTTAGCCGTAGCTACGTAAACCTGAAGCCCCAAACCCTGAACCCTAAGACGCGCTATAGGGTTTACCTATACCCTAAACGTCTGTAAAATAATGGCCTTTATGGTTATTACTATGGGTTTAGGGCTATTATTTTACATACTTTTGGGGTCCAGGTAGGGTCTAGGGTTTAAGACCAAATCCTGCTGTTACCCAAAGCTCCTAGAGTAATTGGGGTTGGAAGTCTCATTGCTGGTCTATAGTTTTTCTGCATCTTTATGATTTCCATTTCTAGGAACTACTACCTGGACCCCAAAAATAAGTAAAACGATGTCCCGAAACATTTAAACATGGTCAAACAGGCTGGTATTCTGCATACTTTGGAGAACTTGGTATCGATACTACCCTACACCCTAAACCCTTCAGCCCTAAAATCTAAACCCTAAAGCCTAGATCCTTGTTATTACCGTCAGTGAAGAGGCCCGGGGGCCGGGTCATGGGCTACGACCTTCGTACCGTCAATGTGTGGAGCTCGGGGTCTGCTTGGGTTTGGTGTTTCGGGTTGTCGGGAGTTTAGGGCTTAATAAAGTTTAGGGATGAGGGTTTAGGGTGTTAGGGCTTACCCTGGACCGTGGGCCCCAAGTATACAAACAAGACCTACACTGGGGCCTACCCCAGAATCATGGGAGGATCTAACAATTCGATCCCCTCTATGAAGCCATAATGACTTCAATAAGATAGTCCCTATATAATTCCCCTCAGTCTTCTAGGGGATCTAACTTTTAGATCCCTTTGGGGGTCTGGGTAAAATCTAGATTATACCGAGATTGGGCCACTTCCAACCTCAGGGTTGGGCTCTTGGACTTATTCAAGCTTAATTACAAACTCCCACACTAGGCTATAGTGTAAACTCCTCAAAAGGGGGGCTTATATAGGGACTTACATAGGGAAGTATTATGAGGGTGATCAAGGGGGATACTAGGAGTCAAGGCGACAGCTCACATGGCGCCGTGACGGCATGTGTAGGGCATAGGATGTGCATAGCAAGACCTCAGGATCGAAGCCTGGTATTTGGCAACCCTAAGACTTGGAACGTAGCCCGGGCCTTAAACTAGGTTGCTATTAAGTTACCATAATGGGTGTATAGGGAATTAATATGGTTTCCCTAAACCCTAAACCCCAGTATAGTAACTTAAATTAAGTTCCTCAGCAGCAACCCAGTAAACCTTGGACACCAAACCTAAGCCCTGAACCCTCTCCATCGCATACCCCCAACCCCATGCATCCAAAGCCTTAAACTATTTAGGGTTTAGGATTTAGGGTTTAGGGTTTAGGGTTCTTTTTACCCAGCTGTGTTAGAAACCTTCTAGACTCTTAGCCTTAAGTAATGTGCGCCCTGTAAGGTACACCCCAAACATGAAGCCCCCATGTAGTCCCAGTTGCCATGGCTTTTGCTTCAGGGTTTAGGGTTTCGATTCTCCACTCAAGCCTAAGTGGCCTTCTACCATGGGCAGTAGGTGAAAAAAAAGACGTGTCAAACAACCTGAACCTTAAATCCTGAACCCTAAACCCCGAACCCTAAACCCTGGACCCTCGATCCCAAACCTTACACCCTAAAACTCTAACCCTTCCTGCTACGGGCGTTTCCATCCGTCACTGGGGTGATCAAACATTGAAGATACACGTCAGCCATAACACCCGTATTAAAACAATGGAACCCTGAGGGTCCAAGGACCCAAATAATAGTATTATAGGGATTTACGGCCCATAGCAATAGCAGTATAGTATTTGGGCCCTAAATAACCCTATACTTTGCATCCTTGGACCCTTATATGATCCCCATATATCCCTATATATCCCTTCTGTAACCCTTTTTTAAAGGGACCCTTAGTATTTGGGCCCTTGGACCCTTAGGGGAAGGTACCTGTAAATAGAGCTCTTCTGGGGTCCCTCTGCACAGACTCAGCCAAGCCCCCAGCCAGTCCCAGCTGGCCCAGATTTTTACAACATATGTTGGTCTTCTTTTTTGGAGGGTTCCAAGGACCCAAATAATAGGGCTTTAGGGCCCAAATACCATGCACAATTTAGTCTTTGGGCCCTAAGGCCCCATTATTTGGGTCCTTGGACCCTTAGGGTTCCTTTTCGGGAATATCTGAACCCCAAAAGTATGTAGAACAATTGCCTTTTGGGCTGTTTTTAAGGTTTTTGGGTTATTATTCTACCTACTTTTGGGGTTCAGGTAGTCTCTTCCCCACAGCCCAACCACCTACGAGCATACCCTCTTACAACATGCCCCGGGCGTACAGGACCCCTAATTTTCGTGTTTTGGCCGGTAGTCAGTGACATTTGCGGAGCGATCAGAATTCCCAGTATTGATGGAGTTTTCGACGCCATCATGTGAAGGTCTCTAGACGCAGGATGGGCCCCTGGGAGGGGTGGCGCCATGTGTGCATGGATCTCTGAACCTAAGCCCTAAACCTGCGCACGGAACCCTGTATCTTAAGCTCAGACTCCTGAACCCTGGCGCCGCCAAAACGTAAAGCGTGAGCTTTCATCCAGGTCAGCGGCTTGGACGATGAGGCTTTCAAGGCGCTTTCTATTACCTGGTGCTTTGGAGAAAGTAGGGTTTAGGGTTCAGGATTCAGGGTTTAAGGACTAGGATTTGGGTCTTCGGGTTCGGGGTTTTGGGTTTAGAGCTTCAAGTAGAGAGCGAGTGGATGGAAAGGGAACTACTATGGTTGTTAAAGTTGAGTCGCTTCTCTGCGAGGGGTTTTGGGTGTATAGAGACAGGGTTTATGTTCAGACTGTTCAGACGTATAAGCCATAAACCAGTTTCAGCTCAGCCCCGTGCCCTAAACTCTAAACAGGGGGTTCGGGATGTTGATGAAACCCCATTCCCCAAACCCTAGATACGTGGATTCAGGGCTTACAGACTTTCAGGGGAGCAGGGCAGGTCTCGGTGGTGGGGTGTCGGGATTTTGGAGCCATCTGCAGCTTCTGGATTGCTATTCCAACGGGTAGTTTCCCGTCTTGAGATTTATAGTCCCCCTTAAGTAGATATAGAATATGGCTTTAGGTATATTATAATAAGATCCCCATATTCTATCTACTTCAGGGGGACTGTAAGAGTTCACGGCTTGAAGGCTTCAGGATTTTTGGGGATTTTGGGGTCGGTTGTGGGCTGGGTGCTTTGTCTGGTTTTCATTTTGCGCTAGTCGCAAGCCGAAAGCCCGCGCCAACCCATGCATTACCTCGATGTCATGTGGGCCTCTGAGGTTTGGTGGTCTGGTTTGCAGGCTTCAGTGATGAGGGCCAGGTTTAGCCTGCATACACTAACAGCCCCTGAGAGAAGTACTGTATAGCAATTAAGGGTGGGCAAATTAAGTGGTTGTAAACTGGCGTCTGTATTGGGGCTAATTAATTCTAACTGGCCCAGTGGGTTCCGCAATCCAAAAAAAACTCACAGCCAAAAATTCTACACTATCAAGAATCATCTCATGGCCCCTCCAAGAGCCCACAGACTGATGGAGGCCCCTAGAGATCCTAGGGATATGATTATAGAGGGGTTAAAGGGTCCTAAGGATTATTTGAGAAATGCAGGATTCCATGGGTTTTGGTTCAGAGGCTTCCTATACTTAAGAAGAATGGCCGCATGATCAGTATACACAACAGGGACACATTTTTTTTTGCAGGGGGCGTGGGGGGGTTGGGGTGGGGGAAGTGATTGAAACTCGCATGTCGTACTTCTTGTGCAAAGTTCTTGCCCCACATGAGCTACTGTCAATATTAGGGGATTCCTTTCGGTAGTTTAGTGTAGTCGCATATATATATATATTTATTCCCTACTATGGACCCATGCCCAAGTAACTACATTAGAAAATATGCTGTAGCCCACATACTACACCTTTCAGGTTTAGAACAGGGTTGGGGGCTTACTCAGTCAGGCTTCACAGTATTTCGATGGGAACCCATGTGGGCCCAAAGCTGGCGTTGCACCTTCGTATTTTCCCATTTATCTGTGTACACATGTATGTATGGTTAGATCGCGGGCATAGGTTAGCACAGTCCCCATGAAGCCGGCGTGGGTACCACAACTCTCCGTCTGCTGAGGGCATCAGAAACCCGAAGCCCTAGACCTAAAGCCTCTCACCCTGAACCCGAAATTCTAGACCACATCACTAGCTGCAACACTTAAGAGGGCACAGGCCTGGCGCTATTGTTTGTGTAGGAAGCGCGCGAGCCTAAGCCTCCTAACCTTTGCGAGTTGCAGACCGTAAGTAGTGCAAGATTCCCTCCATTCAGAGCATCTATCCTTTTTCCAAGACATGGAATGTGTGGAGGCTAGCCGTAAACCCTGGACCGCACATGTTTCGCGTCTTTGCGTTATAGCAGGTTCTGTCTACAGCTCATGTGTCTTTCCCGGTTGTTGATCGCCTTCTACCAAAGGCGAGGTCCTTTAAGAAAAGCTACCAACATCAAGAAGCCAGAATAATGTGTTTGCAGGGCGGCAAAACGGATGTGGTCCTCGTGAAGAAGGCTCCTCGGACCATATCGGAATTAATGAAAACGGGGCAACCTAGGGGCCCAGTATGGAATCCCAAAAGGGCCCTATACAGACAATCGTCCAGCCCAGTCCTTTCACAAACCCTAAACCCTAAAACCCTAAACCCTAACACCCTGAAACCCTAAACCCTGAACCCTAAACCCTCAACCCTAAACCCATCACATGGGCTTCCACGTAAGTTGCGGGGAGGCTGAAAGTAAGATTGTTTCAATAGGCGCCGTTCTTGTGGAAGGTTCAGGGTTTTGGGTCTACAGTCCCCCTTACGTAGATAGAATACGAGGTATATGGGGATCTTATTATGATAGACCCAAAGCCATATTTTACTTAAGGGGGACTCTAGCGATTCTGTGAAATTCCCAGAGAATTCTCTCTCGCACAAATGGTCTACTTCGGCAGGCTGCCTCAGAATCACGTCCGATACTACTTTTTTTGATAATAGAAGGATTTGGCAAGCCTGATGGCAAAAAGTAAGGACATCGTAAGAGCCATATGGGTAGTGGTCAAAATTATGGTCTCTTTTTGGGTACCCTAAATATTAGGTGCCGTACTATAATAGGGATCCCAAAAGGGACCATGATTTTGACAACCACCCATATGATAGACAGTCATAGGTCGAGCCTAAGCCATGCCAATCCTCCGATCATCTTAGGTCTCAAGTGTCTGCGCCCAATCTGGGGGTCCTCTTGTTGATGCTACAAATCCTTCATGACCTTTCTACATCCCAAAAACCGTAAGTTCCACGGTTCGGGGTACTTAGGGTCATGGAGGATTTGTAGTATCCACCATTGTGTATGCTTATTATAAGCCTCTAAACCCTCATAGAGACCCAATCAACCGCCCATAGTCAGGAGCCAGGACGTAGCAGCCCATATCATCAGAGGGTTGATGGCTTAAGAGGATCATTGGAAGAGTTTTTGACTGCGGGGCGGAACTTTGGGACACTTTGGGCCAAGGTAGCATGATGAAGGCCGAATTATAACGCCTGATCCCTAAATCGGAAACCCTAGACTGCGTGGCTTTGGTGGGAAATTCAAATAGGTTGTACACCACTTAGCGGTTCAGGGCAGGAAGGGGCTGTGTCTACCGTTCTCGGTGTGGCGTTGTTCGTGTCAGTAGTGGTAGTTCCTCAAATCAGGGAGACCCCGATATAGACCCGACAAAATTATGATTTTCATTATCACTTTAAGTATCCCCAATAAGGCAATAAGGCGCCCCTCATTTCTGGAACCCCCCCACTTGCTGTTAGAGAACTGGAGAGTAAGGATCTTACGAGCAGCCCATGTTCTCTTCTCCACTGGCAAGAAAACCGCGAAACTACACCCTACACCCTAAAACCCTGAACCCAAGAACCGCGTGGCATTAGTTGAGTCTGGAGGTCTAAGCCCTAAACCCTAAATCCCCTAAACCCTCTAAAACTGGCGGTGCAGCCTCAGGATAGGGGAGCCCTTACCCCCCTAGACCTTACCAGGTTTGCAAGATTGCGGTTTAGGGTATTAGGGCTGCAACATCTGACCGTTGGAGTAGCCCTCAGCCCTAAAACCCAAATCTCAAGGTCTACAAGCGCAAGGGCCAAAGGAAGCAGGAACCCAAGACTTGCCGTTTTCTGAGTTGGTGCTGAGGAATTTGAATCGAGTTACCACAAATGGGGAGATAGTAAATAACAGGCTTTGCTCATATAATGATTTGATTTACGCTCCTTAACAGAAACCCAGTTTTGGGAGTGTCCGATTTTCAAGCCCGCTAACCTCCATAGGACCCCGACACATCCCACAGGATTCTGGGGTATCCGCATCTAGAGACACTCCCATTGAGCTATGGTCGAAATTCCTTAAAGGGCGTTGTATATGAGAATAAACATGGGAGCATTATAGGGGTTGTTAAGGGGGATGTTAGGAGTTCAGACTATAGCTCATTTAGGAATTGGGGCCTACGGTGGGTCGTAAGACCTGCAATTCGTAGAGCCAACGGGGATTCTGCCCTGCCTGTTGGGGTTTAGGGCTTGGTATTTCGGCTTCTCAGTTTAGGGCGCTGGCTTCTTGATTTTAGATACAATATGATGTGCTGGTGCTTAGTAGGGAACAAGAACAAGGGAACATCATCCTCATATAATACCTATACAATACATTCCCTTACTCCCTACTAAGAACCCGTAAGATGTAGAAGGGCTCATATCCAGAAAAGAGGTAGGTTGTCATTGGAGGGTCAGGGTGGGCTTTGTCCTTCACAATGTAGACTTGCCATACCTGCAAACCACGTAAGCCATACTCTAAACTCCTGAAAGGATGTTACATGAGGGATTATATAGGGGATTACTCAAGGGGTTATTAAGGGGGATACTAGGAGTTTACACAATGGNNGCCCCCCCCCCCCCCCCGGGTTGCCATCATCATTAGCTACGGGCTAAACAATCCAATTACGCCTTTGGACATACTTCCCAGGGATTTTCTGAGAGCGTTCTCTGTCTAAGTAGGGAATGAGGGACTGGATTCCTATAGAAGGTCATTATAGGAGTATATAGAATTATATGGGGGTATTATATGGTCATTATAGGGTTATATGGCGTTATATAGGGTTATTATAGGCTTATATGGGGGTATCATAGGCGATTATGCCCTACCTGGCCCCCCCAAAACAGGTAAACTCATAGCCCAAACCTTTAAAGCTAGCCAAGAAGGTACTATTATACATATTTTTGAGGCCCAGGTATCAATTACAGGACCCAATGGTCCCACAAACCATTCCTCGATTCCATGCGAAGCGGGGTGTGGGAGGTGTAAGGCATCTTTTCCGCGGTCACCACATGGCGGAGAAGATGGGTTTAGGGTTTGGGGTTTNNCCTTCAGTTAGCTAGGAATGAAGGAATGGATCGTTATAGTAGTATCTATATATAAGCGAGTATAGTAGTTTCCATGTTGTTTTCAGCTAACCCAAGGTGAGAAGGGAGGTTTCTTGATTCAGCAAGCCTATCTTTGAGAAGTAGGTTTACATGCTTGGCTATCCTCTGAGCGTTCCTTCTTGAATCACCGCCTGAAGCGCATCATGTCACAATCTTTGCTAGAAACTACCATATCTGAATGGGGACCCCCCCCATTTTGGAGGGCTGCCGTAACTCCTACTAGCAGGGCCACTTACGGTGATACGGTAGTTTCCAGAAATGGGGGGGCCCCAAAATATTTGGAACCCTAAGCCCTAAACCCTGAACCCCAAACCCTAAACCCTAAACCCTAAGCCCTAAACCCTGAACCCTAAACCCGCAGCTGCTCAAGCAGGCTCAGATCGCCACGGCCTAGTCCAACTTAGTGCCACGGGATCCGCGGACAGCTAGACGTCCAGGATGACTGACACTAGGTACATCCCAGGACCCTCCTTGTACCCTTAATTGGGTATATATGGTCCCTAATAGTAGGTACTTAGGCCCTAATAGAGGGTAGGAGGAGGGTCTAGGCCAGTAGTACCCTTTTTCCCCTTTTTGTGGGTGTCTCCTCATTAAAACTGAATATTAGGAAAAAAGGGTATCCGTATTTTCAAGGGGTTCCTGGGGAACCTAGGACAAGTGGGACCAGCTGGGAAAAACCATGGAGGTCAGCGAGGACGGAAGCTTGGCGGATCTGGACGTTCAACATACTGTTTGTTTGTGGCTTTTTTTTTGAAATGGACACTACCATATAGTTGGGGGTTACTTAGTGGCCGCTACCAGGATCCACTCAGCCATTCCCTCCTGCCATCCGGTAAATTCAAGGGCGCCTTCCCCACTGTTTTGTCTCAGAGACAAGGCTGTTCATGTATTTGTAGGCATCAATGTGTGGATAGTTGTTGAGCAGTGTGTTACAGATGACTGATACTGTCCCCACTCAGCAACGGTTGTATATGATATGAGAGTTATATTATGCATATATGAGCCATAGTCGAAACTCCTTAAAAGGGGGGTTATATACGGGATTATATAGGGAACTACTATAGGGGCTATTAAGGGGGATACTAGGAGTTTAGACTACAGCTCATATAAAACCCTGACTTTGTACGGCTTCGAGTTCAGGAGTTCTGGGCTTAGGGTTTAGGGTTACTGGGTACCCAGAACCCTAACCTCGACTCCAAAAGTAGGTGAAATAATCGCCCGAAACCCCGAAAACAGGCCAAAGGGCCAGTATTCTACATCCTTTTGGGGTTTAGGAAGCCCTAAACAGTAGCCTAGGACTGGTTATCAAGAAAACCAGCGGCGGGAACTATGCACGGCATGCTGCTGCGAAGGAAGTCCTCTCTTCGGGCGTGCACTTCTGGGAGGTTGGGGAGTTCGGGGTTTGGGGCTTGGGGTTGGGGGTTGAGGGTTTGGGGTTAGGGTTTGGGGCTTGGGGTTTGGGGTTGAGGTTTTAGGGTTTGGGGCTTAGAGTTTGGGTTTTAGGGTTTGGGGTTGAGAGTTCTTATGTTCACCCTAATTAGCATGGAACCCCGTTCCGAGCGTCTGAAGAAGGACAGTAACAATTTTTTAGGGTCATCCATTTTAGCTTGGGGGAGTTAAAAGGTTCGGGCTTGGGGGCTCAGGGTTTACGGCCAACAAGCAACTTACGTAGTCTGGTCAGCTGCAGTTGTGGAATGAACTGCATTTTCTTGGGTAGGTAAATCCAAGCAGGACCGAACGTTTGTAATTTCTGGTATTTCCAGCTGTTGCAGCATTTCCTTCACCCTACAAACCGTAAGCCCTGAACGCAAAGCCTTAGCCCCGAACCCAAAACCCTAAACCTAAACGAGGGGGGTTTGGTAAGCCTTGTTGCAATGAAGTAGCTTGCTGTCAGAGTCATTGTTTAGGGTTTAGGATTTCGAGTTCTAAGCCCTAAACTCACATGGAGGCCTCAAAAGAGGCCCTACAAGGACTACCGCCCTGTCAGGGACCAACTCAAGCCCCAAACCCTAAACCCTCCAAACCTAGGTCGAAATAACATCTGGCGCGGTAGCGAACAACAACCGCGACATCTTCGTCGGCGTCGCCTCGCCTGGATGCGAAGCTAGGTTGCGGTTGGGGTTATGGGTTTGGGGATTAGGATTTAGGTTTAGGTGTCACCTGGGTTAAGGGTTTTTGTGTCAGGGTTTAGGATTTGGGTTTCAGGGTTTAGGGTTTAGGCTTTGGTTTAGGGTTTAGGGATTAGGGAATTTAATGTCGGGTCTTTTTGCAGGCTTATAGGGATACATATGGGGTCGGTATACAGGATCCTTTCAAGGGCTACATAGGGATATGTGGGAAGGTCTCAGGGTTTGCGGCTTAGGGGGTATATAGGGATACAGAGGGTATACTTGGGTAACACTAGCTACAGCACAGGGTTTCTGAAAAAAAGTATAGGATTGTTGGATACTTGGACCCTGGGGGTTAAGGAACTTAAGCAAGTTGTCAGGATATGGCATTTCATGTTCCACTTGCTTGCGCCCTCGCCAGTAAACCCTGATTCCAACCTGATTCCAAGGCCCTTAAACCTAAACCCTGAACCCTAAACCCTAAGCCCATAGAACTTGACCCTAAACCCTAAGCACTGAACCCCACACCCTAAATCCTAAATCATAAGCCCAAAATCCTACACCCTAAGCCCTAAAATCTGAACCCTGAACCTTTGACCCCAAACTTTTTAGTTTAGGGTTGAGGGTTTAGGGTCCCTAAACCCTAAACCCAAGCCCTAAACCAATTCATCCCAGGAGGTTGAGAAGGGGAATCACCATGAAAAAGGCCAAGCTTGGTGTCTTGGAGTCTGCAAAAAGAAAGGTTTAGGGTTTAGGGTTTAGGGTTTAGGGCTTACGGGGCGCTACAAGGGTTATGTAGGGGTGTGCAGGGATATGTAGGGATCGTTAGGAATACATCGGGATATGGAGGGTTTAGGGTTTTTGAATGGGCTTTGCTTGGATTCTCCTTGGACAAGGCCATTGGTTGGGTATTGGTCAGTAAAAGGGGTCTCCTTAAGGCGTATTTACGGCTTCTATTATTTCTTGTGGTATCTGTAGCTGTAAGTTGGAATGACCTGAGTTTCTGGTTTGAAGATGAGCTTCCCCAGGAGTCTCCAGAGTAAAGGTTTCTGGGTTTCTGAACTTTTTGTTCTGCAATCGCGTTCAGGATCGAAAAATCGGGGAAACTACACCGCATAGCAGCCCTCAGGGCGGTCCATGTAAAACGGTTTAAGGTTTAGGGTTTAGGGATGGTGGCGTCATGCCAGGTTTCTGAACTGATTAGAATTCAGCCAAGGGGACTGTGGAACCTTCTTAGGGAAGCACTTTTTTGGATTTTATGCTTGACTTTTTTGCTTTTAATGCGGGCTCGGCTAGAGTTTTGCAGCCATGGTACTCAGAGTCTCCTCATGGAGTTTGTTCCTCTCAAGAGGGCGAAGGTTCCTTGTATAAGAGGTGGGGGGGGGGGGGGGGGCCG
>CAJNIZ010017780.1:144299-157704 GCA_905231905.1 Symbiodinium pilosum
TGGGATTTTCTTGGGATTTAGGGGTAATATAGCGGTTACATAAGGATAGATATAAGGTTATGTACGTAGTGGTGTTATTGGGGTTATACAGGAAACAGATGGTTGCGAGTGTAGAGGTTTTAGGGTTTCGAGTTTAGCACACTGATCGGCGGCATGCCCGGTACCGGAAAGACCAGGTGCATGGCGCTGATCAGCATTCTAGTAGCAGGAATAGGTAAGCGTAAAGTCCTGTATGCCAGCCTACAGAACGAGCCCGTGCGGTCAATGATGATCAGCATCGAGGAAAGGCTAGCGGAATCAGCGCCATCCTTTAAATCACAATTCGTGAGAATCCCAGGGGTGAATGAACCGGCTAAAGCCTCGCTCCCCCTGGATATCGAAGGCTAGGGTTGAGGGTTTTGAGGGTTTAGCGCTTAGACTCGGCTTGTCAGCGCTAAGTATCATGTTTTCGTGTATGCCATGCTTGATTCTGTCTAAGAAATATGAGGACCAATATTCCTAGGTCACAAAGGCTCCTACGTGAGCCTCCCTCAGGCTAAATGGAATCCGGAAGGCTTTGTTTTGAGGGTCTTTACAGGCTACAAGTGGATCGTACATACCTGTAGTACGCCCCCAACGGAACATGAACCCCCCGAAAGGGATTGTCCAACATCTGCCCAACTCCGCCGTCCGCAGCCAAGGTGATCTGGAGTCTCTTGTTGGTTTGGAAGTATTCAGAAGTTCCATAACCTCAATATCGAACTGGAATGGTGTCGGTCCTTTAGAGTTGGGTTAAGATAGCGACGGTGGGCGTATCTGGTCCACTTTGGACCATTCTCTTAGGCCAACTCCCCCGCACAACATAGAAATTGATCTCTAAAGTGGGATCCCTACATGCTCTCAGGTACAGACTCCCAGAATCCATACCTGTAGCATCCCTGCACATGCACCCTTCTGAGAAGCTAGTCCAGGTTTCCTCCGGGCACGGTTTCTTTGCCCGTGGTCCGTGCTGTGGAGCTCAAATGCACTGGCCAATCTGTGAGGCTCTTTCCAGATGTGACCATGGCCGGAGCATAAGTGCAGACCAGACGCATGGAACTTTCCTGGATACTGCTAAAGAGGGACTCTTGTAATGGAATGGTGTTTGTGTATGCCTTCGCAAATCTAGAGATTCAATTCGATTCGGGGTTTGAGGGATTCAAGGCGTAGGGTTGGAGGTTTAAAGGTCTGAGGCATAGCCTTTTCAGGGCAAGATGTATCCATGAAATGGTCCGGTCGTCTGGACTTGCTTGCCCGCTGCAGCAAGTACAGTTTGCTGCTGCCCTTCAAGTCTTTCAACAGTTTCCTAGCAGCAGGCTTCAGCTGAAGATGGAACGTCTTCATGTTTCGCGTTTAGGTATGGAATCTGGGGGTTGAGCCGTGCAATTCAGACGGTAGCTTGCCCACCACTACTCCCGTAGCGACTGCAACTGCAATGTAATCAGCACACGGAAACGGCGACGACAAGAGGGACCACTACTGTAACTAATTACAACCGAGGTGACGTCTGCACTTGCTAGTGACCCTGACTACTCCCAACTGCCAGTGCCATTCTGCTCCTGCTGCTGTCGCTGCCGGTAGCACTGTTGCTGTTGCTGAAGCTACGAGCACCATGGCGCGGACTGCGGCTGCTGTGCTGCCATTGCTTTCCCCTAAGGGTCCAAGTACCTAATAATCATAAACTTACCCAAAACCTGTACTATAATTACTAGTACCCAAAACCCAAGGTACCTAATTATTGGGTATTTGGACCCTCTGGGCTCATTCTTTCACACCTGTTTTGTCGTGACTATTTCTCCCAACTAATTGCTGCCGATTGCCAGCTCCATTCTGACTGCAAAGAAGCAGAACTTGTTCCGGCCTATCCATTCTATACTTAAAGGGATTTACTATGGTTTAGGGTTTAGGGCCCTATAATGGAGAATCAAATGGAAAAGAACATGGAAAATGAAATGGAAACGGGGATTATAATTCTATGCCTGGAGCCTGTGATTGTGATCTAGCCTGCGAGCACACGACTTGCGATGCGGCCTGTGAACACAGGTCTTGCCGTTCTCCAGATCATCCAGATCTGACTTCAGCCCTTTCTTAGCAGGGGCCCAAACCCACAAAGGGATTCCTCCCGGAAACTCCTTCGAGAACGTGCCAACAGCGCAGGCCCCAAAGAAGCGCAATACGGCTGAACATGCCCTGGCATTGTCTTGTTAGTCCTTAAGCCCACGTGTTTCGGATCCTAGAGGAGTTTCCTGAGAATCCCAGAAAACCCTTCCCTACCAGGCGTCGAGAGCCAAAAATGATTCTGGCCCGCTCAATGCCTGCACGAAGAATCTACCAGCCCCTGAACCTCCAAACAGCCTAAATCATAAAGTCCCCCCTAAGTAGATACATTATGGTGTATATGGGGATCCTAAACCCTAAGCCCCTAAACCCTAAACCCTACACCCTAATCTTATTAGGGGTTTGGGCAAAACGAAGTTCTATCTCCTTAAGAGGGACTATAACCACACACTGCAAGCCAGGAACCAAACAATTCCACGGGAGTTGGTACAACACATAGCCCGGGGTTGGGGTTTAGGGTTGGGGTTTTAGGGTTTGGGGTTTAGGGTTTGGGGTAGTTGATGTAGCCCCTATACCTGTCGGGTTGGAGTTGCAGTTAGATGTAGCCGCAAAGTCCTTTGAACCGCCTAGTAACGATCGATGACTTGTCCTTTGCGAGTTTCATGCGTGTGTACTTCATAAAGCAGCTCAGCCAGCAAGCCTCGACCCCAACCCCCTTACAATCCTTTCGTGCTGCCGGCTCCCCAATTGCCCGCTACAATTAACAAGGTTGGGTAAGCCTTATAAGTACTTATAAGCCCAGTCATGCACAGCAATCCCGAATGAGGCCTCGGCTTGTGCAGTCCCGGGCACGGCCTTAGGGGGGGGCATAGTAGGCCCATGCCCCTCCCCTAGCCCCCCAAAACCCCAAATCTAAGGTAGGAATTATGGGACCCAAGTATGGGCCTTGATTCCTGGGATCCTAATTTACCCAGTATGAACCCAAGAAAGGCCCGTAAGCCCAGCCAGAGGGGCCCATGGTGAGAGCTCAGGAGACAGGTTGGGTCCTATATCAAGTTTCCGTGGTTAGAATCTTAGACTAAACTCTCAAACAGCAACCCCAAGTGCTAAACCTCCACGCCTAGAGCCTACCTGTAACCTCAAGGGCTTACAGCTTAGTAGTAAGTTACCCCTCAATTAATGGGTACCCTAAACCCTAAACCCTAAGTATTTGGGGTTACAGGTAATAAAAGCCTGAGCCTCAGGATCCTTCCAATCCGAGGCCTTTGACTCGAGGGCCTAACGCTGAGGGTTTGGGGTTTGAGTCAAAAATCGAAAACCCAACACAATCCCTACCGGAACCCGCCAAATTGTACGTCTGTCTTCTTTTGGCCTCGCGGGCATTATTTTTACCTACTTTGGGAGGCCCAGAGAAGCCTCGGAGCCATGATCCGAAAGTCCTGAAGCCTGCACCGCACAGTAAACCCGAATCCCTAAACGCAACACACGGCGAACTCCTCACGTGTGGGTTGTCCGGGTCACCCGTAAATAGCACCAAAGCCTAGCATACTGTTCATTACCTATAGAAGCCACCCAAAAAGGTCCCTAACTGTGAAATCTCAAGCCCAAAGCCATACATGTGGGGGTGGGGGTACTGTACATACACTGGATTAACCTTCCTGGGAACCTAACCCGTGTATGCAAGGTTGTTTCAATTCATGGTTCCTTTTGGGTCCCCGGTGTTGAAGCGGCTCAAAATGGGGCCTTGATTTAACAACAACCCCTAAACCGTTAAACCCCTATACAACCTTGAACCCTGAATCCCCCCTTTGGCAACCCTCACGCCATAGGTGGGAGCTCCGGCGCCTGAATCGCGTCGTCGAGGAAGGCGACGATCAGATCAACGATGATGCAGACATGGAGGCCGTTTCATGGAGAGTGATGCGGGTTTAGGGTTTAGAGTTGTAATAATTATTGGATTTGTAAATTATAGTAGATTCTTCTATAAGAACAGTAGTATACTATCTTATAGTAACTGTATGCTTTATGGGATTTAGGGTTCAGGGCTGGGCTTTAGTTTTCTTGGATTTTTGTTTTTTTTTCTCGGGGTTTCGGGTCCTTGGATTTTTACGTGTTAGGCTTGCCAGCTTTTAGACTTGCGGGTTTCCGAGGGTTTCGTGCTTGGTTTGGGGTCACTTCAAATGAAGCTGTACTGGGTAGAGATTGTCCGAAGCTGCTTTGTAGGGACTCACGAGCGTAGTGACTCTAAATCCTACAGGATCTTTAAAGGGAGTCAAGGCGGCTAGCTTGCAAAGGGTTTAGGGTTTACCTGAACATTTGGGTGGGTGTTCTCCGGTTTTTTTGCCAGTATCTTTCTTACTTTTATATGGTCCAGGTAGGGTTTAGGATTTAAGGTTACGCAGGGGCTCCAACCCTTATTCTGGGCCCGGATAATTACTGTAACATTCCGGAGAGAACAACATGTGCTTGGGATCCCCTGCATCACTGTGATGTCCCATCTGCATGCGCTGCGATATATAAGTGAGCTGTAGCCTAAAGTCCTTAAGGGGGGTAATATCGGGGATTATACAGGGGAGTATTATAGGGGTGACTAAGGGGGATACTAGGAGTTCAGACTATAGCTCAAGTGGCCCCAAGCCAAGGACCTAGACTACATTGCTTATCCAGGTCGTAGCACCCCTCGCACATAATCCCCTAAACCCTAAACTCTAAACCATTTTCTAGCTGTTGGGGTTGAGGCTCCAAGCACCTGACCATGACGTACTTGCTCTTGGCTTCCACTTGAACATAAAGCCTAAATCCTAAAAGCAGCTCATCTGCATGAGCTATAGGCTAAACTCCTTAGACGGCGGTATATAGGAGATTATATCGCGGACGACTATTCAGGTTTTTAAGTGCGATGCTAGGAGTTTAGACTATAGCTCGCATGGAAAAGCTTCATGCCCCTAACTCCAGAGATTCAAGCCCCTGAAGCCCCAAGTCCCCTGGATATTACCCCCATGTCTACAATGCTTCTGAATGGCAATCATAGGGTGAATGCAGTATCCAACCCACCCAAAGGAGGGTCCAGCATGAGATTGTGCTGATGATGCTTCATTAGGGTTTAGTGTTTAGGGTGAGCCCTGGAAGCCCTCAACTTTCAGCATTACATGTCTTTTTCTCAACCCTAAACCCGAAACCGCGTGCGGACCTTTTCTCCTCTAGCTTTAGGGCTTAGGGATAGAGATCATACTATAGTCTAAACTCCTTAAAGGGGGTTATATAGGGGGTTATATAGGGGACCTACTATAGGGGTTATTAAGGGGGATACTAGGACTTTAAACAATGGTTCATATAAGGACCGACCCTAAACCCTAAACCCGGAGGATGGCGCAACTAGAGCCTCCCCCCCCCTGTCTGGCACCCTGTTCTGTAGGGTTTTGGGGGGCGGGATTTTTAGGATTTGGGATTTGGGATTTAGGATTTAGGAATCAGGGTTTAGGGCTACCCAAAAAGGAACTACATAGGAGGGTCTGGGTATAGCAATAAGCACGCTCCAGCTCAAACCGCTTGCCCTAAACCTAGACTTTAACTGGGTTGCTGTTAAGGGACTTAAATTAACTATATATACCCATTATGGTAACTTAGTTTAAGTTCCTTAACAGCAACCCAGTTAAACCCTAAGCCTTTAGTACTGCCCGCTCTCTGCAACAGTTGGATAAGATTAATAGTATTGGTGCATATATATAGCCCTTACTACGAACCTTAATGTAGACTGTTGCAGGGTAGGGTGCAGTGGCCAACCTAAACCGTAAACCCTAACCCTGAACTTTCTCCACCCTGCTGAAACTGTGGAGTCCCTATGAGCCCTCGCCTCCTCGTACTGCAGCGAGCTTTGATAGTTCAGAAGAATCCTCCCCTATCTTGCCTCTACCAGGCAGGGTCTAGGGTTCAGGGTTTAGGGACTCTCAAAGCCTTCCTGACAACTGCAAACTTCACCGTTGCACGATTTTTTGCTGCAAGCTTTAAACCTGAAACCGTAAGACTTGGACCCTGCACCCTAAACCGTTAGTCAGATTCCATCATTCTTGAGAAATCTCCATCTTTTCCCTGAGGGTGCCCGATTTTGAGAACCTCAGATTTCCTAAAGCTCCTTGACTGGAGCCTAAATCCTAAACTGCCAGCCCGAAAGCCAAACACGAAATCCCCAAACCCCAAACCCTAAGTTCTTTCAGCCATTAGCTATCCCATGGCGCCCGTGGCCCATGACGCTGGAGAGCGTAGCGATCTCCAGGTTGCAGGCCAGCAAATGGGGATCTGAACGTTGATTTGGGACTATATGGGGTATGTGGGATATTGCTCCGAGAATGGAGGATCAAATGGAAAAGCAAACGAAACATCACATAGACATTCTTGCTTTTACAGGTAAAACATAGGGTTTTACTGAGGTTTAAGTCTAGGGATTAGGGTAAGGATTATATGGGCTTGCTCGGGGTTGTATGAGTGTATAATATAGCAAGGGATTTTTTGAAAGCTGTATAGGAATTATACTGGGTTTTTGGCATCTTGGCGAGGGCCAGGGCAGAACTGACCGTCAACGCAACTTAGGCGTCGGCATGAAGTGCTGATATAGGGTTTAGAGTTGAAGGTTTGGGGTTTAGGGATTGTCCTAAAGCCCCGGATTCCTCTTCTGGGTTATAAGACTCAGTACCCTAACCCTAAAACCTACAGTAAAGCCTAAACGTAAACTTTACTGTAGCTTGTTCCCATGAATTGGACGACGGCGATGCTGGCCCAACACTGACGCTTGCCAAGAATACGGGAACATTACTGAGAACCCCGAAACAGGGAATCCCAGCAGAAAAGTCATATAATAGGAAGACAAAGACCCTTGGTTTCCCATTTAATTCCCCTTCAAAGCACTCCTTTTGTAGGTGAGGCTTTGCAGCCCAAAGCACGGCTTGCGCCAACTAGCGACCATGGCGTACCGCCGGAAGGAGCTTTGGAAGAGGGGGGCTGAACCCGAGGGCCTGATTAAACCCCAAAACCTCAAATCCCCTAAACCGTAAACCCTTAAATCCTCTAAACCCTAAACCCTTAAATCCCCAAACCCGAAACCCATCAATCCCCTAAACCCCAAGGCCCTTAAATCCCCTGAGCCCTCAGGGTGTGACCATTGCTGTAAAACTGTAAAACTGTTAGCCTTCCGGGAAGCAGCATGACGTGGCCCCCAAAAGTAGGTAACACATAGCATGAAAAGAGCCAAACAAGCTGTTTTCTCAAGTTTTTTAGGATTCAGGTAGTGGTTACAAGGGGGCCTCGTTTACCAGCAATGGCTGCTGGCGTTGCAGTAGGGACTTTGTTTCATGTTATCTCCCTTCATATGAGCTTTAAAATATTGAGTGTTGGAGGATTGTTGAGTGCTAGGAGGAGTTTTTTCTCACCCACATAGGGAGGTACCCTAAACCGTAACCCTAAACCCTGAGCCCCTCTTCAGGACAATGCGCGAATTATGTTAAGAACCTCCCAGACCAGTATACTTGCAATCCAAGGGGATCATTCCGATGGTTTGGAGAGTCCAGGCATTTTTAACGTAGGTTGCTAGGTTACTAGTTGGGATAACTGGGGTTGTTGCATGGGCTATACCCGAAGGGTCCAAGTGCCTAATAATCAAATACTTACCCAAAACTTGTACTGTAATTACTATTACCAACACCCAAAGTACCCAATTATTGGGTACATGGACCCTTAGGGATAGGGGTTATGACCCTAAACCCTAGGTAGACTGACTAAGTCTGCTTGCCCCTGCCACTGTGTGCTCCCTGCGAGGAAGCAAGAAGATTTACCTCATCCGTCATGGGGAGGCACACCACAACGTGGCCCAGAGATGCTCGACTAGGTGTCAGTAATGGTTTATGGTTTAGGGTTTGGGGTTTAGGTCGTGGGGTTAATTTGTGTACTTTACAAGCAACCCACCAGGGTTGGGATCTCTTCCAGACGATCCTTGCATATTCCTTCAGGGGATAGGGTTTAGGGTTTAGGGTTTAGGGATAAGGGTTTAGGGTTTAGAGTTGAGGGGAACCCCTTTACGGTATAATCCCCTTGTAATCCCCATAATCCCCATGAATGCCTAGGGGTCCCTATGATAATGGGATTTGGCAACCTCGACCTCAAGGACCTTGTATCATGTAACTATCATAGGACCATCATAGGGTCCCCATTTTGGTGTGGTCGGGGCTACGCAACCCTACACCCTAAACCTTAAACCCTAAACCTTTTTTGCACAGCTGCGTGGGTCTTACGATGCCCCATCTTGAGGTGCGAACTGAGGGCACAGCCCTAAACCCTAACAAGCAATAGTTGTGGGAAAAGTTGAAGAACTCCCAGTTGCGATGGGTTCTTTCACCACAACGGGTGGGAAAAGTTGAAGAACTCCCAGTTGCGATGGGTTCTTTGACCACATCATGCGTGGGTCGCTGGGCGCAGGGTATGCCGCCACCCACAGATCCTGGAAGTGGCATGGCGCCATCGGCGTATGGATGCTCAGCCCTGCGCAAGTAGACGCCTTAAACCCTAAACCCTACATCTTAAACCCTAAACCCTAAACCGTAAGGGTATCCCCTCATGTTGACAGCCCCCAGGAGAGTGGCGAGCAAAACCTGATTGGGATGGCATCTCGGAGCCCTACACAATGGACCAGGACTTGGGGGTTTCCCAAAATTAGGGGTACCTTTTTTGGGGATTCTCAAAATAAGGACTATAGTATTTGGGGAAAGGTTCAGGGTTTTGAGATTTATGGGTTAGCATTTAAGATTTAGGGTTCAGGGATTTTGGTATGGGATGTTTTGGAGTTGCAGCGGAGGGTTTGGACCCTAAACCCTAAACCCTAGAGCAAAGTTCCCCAGCTGAAGCTTGAAGATTTCAGGGTTCAGGCTTCTGGCTTATATGTTTTTCAATACCTTTTGTTGGTCCCCAAACCCTAAACCCTCAACCCAAGACCATATACCCTAAAAAACGGAATCTAGAAAGGGCGGACATCGAGGGGTCCAGGTAAGGAGGTGCAATTGGAAAAGCATTGATAATGACGCCGGCCTCTTTATGCCATGAGGATTACCCTTAGCCTAAAGCCTAAACCCTAAATTTTGCAGGTTTTTGCCGCTTAGCAGTTCGTCTTTAGGGTTTGGGGGTTTAGGGTTTTTAGGATTGACGGGTTTGGGGCTTTCGGCTTTAGGGTTCAGGATTTAGGGTTTAGGGTTACAACAGGGGTAACCCTAGATAACTGTCGTACACATCTAGTTGACACGAGTACTCTAGCTGGGGATATATGGTAGTTTCCCAAAATAGGTGGACCCCAATATAGACCCCAAAGTGCTATAGTCCTTATTATGGGAACCCTCAAAAAGGTACCCCTAATTTTGGGAAACACCCATATAGGCCTGCAGGCCGAAGTACAGATAGCTCTGAAATTCCATGAGCCTGCAAGTGAAACCTGGGGCGGACTTGATGGTTGCGGGCTTAGGGTACCGTAAGCAACTGTATTGTCAGACGTTGCCACGACGCGTGGATTGCGGGATAGATGAATCAAACAAGAATAGCTGCAAGCAAGAAGCCCAAATTCTCTAAACCACCAACCTTTTGCCGTACCTCTCTCCGCCACAATGATCCCAAACGAGGCTCGATGCCCAGTAATGCTATGTTTAGGTTTTCCTTTCGGGTGCCTGTGGCTTATGTCCTAAGACCTTACCCCCCCTCAACTTTAGGTTCTCGATGATTGCCAAACTGCGCACCTGTTTGGGGTTGCGGTAAGCTACAGCAATAAGGAAGCCCTATTTACTACATATAGTCTCCCTGAAGTAGATAGAATATGGCTATGGGTATATGATAATAAGATCCCCATATAGCCCATATTCTATCTACTTAAGGGGGACTATACCCATAATCTGGTATCTTCATATAAGAGCTTGTCGGGGCTAAAGGTAAACCATCGTGCAATTTGAAGTTGGGACCGCAGGATCCGGATGGAAAGTTTCTGGATCCCTTGCTGACGTCCAAGGGAGAAGGCCAAGCAAAGGACTGCGCATCAAAGCTGTTTCGTTGGGTGATTCCCATGTACGTCGGGTTAGTGTTTGGGTAACTCCTCGCATTATGTGGCATCTTTTACTTGGCTGCACGAAAACAGGTGCTTTACCTGAGTGTCAGACAGGGAAGCACTCTTCCGATACAACGTTTCAAGCTATCAATCCTCAATCGAGGACAGCCAAACCTGAAACGCTAAACCCAAACATGTGTGTTCATTCAGCAGGGAAGTTCTTCTGGGAAACACCCTGGGCATCCCTGTGAAAGCGCTGAACAGGGCAACACCCCCGGGGCCCAAACCTTAATTCCCCCAAGTCCAAGCCATGAACCCAAAACCCCTGAACCTCTAAACCCAAGCTTGCTAGTAGGGCGGGAGCAGTCGGCAAACCATCCTAAACCCTAAACCCTGAACCCAAACCTTGAGCCCTACAGTGACTAATGTTCTGTCCCAATTCCTCTTGCTTGACGGCCGGAGAAGACGCCGAGCTGGGTGAGTGTCTCTGAAGGCCAAAGATCGCTTGGGCTCCTTTTTTCTAAGATCCAGTCAGGTTCGCCCTTAACAGTGAGGGTTCGAGAGAATCTAATCACTGGTGACTTCCATTGCCCAGCAAGATGCCGTCATCTCTTGGCGGCAAATATAGGGGTCTCAACAATATTCTGGTTCCATATTCCTTATATAATTATGGTCTATGGTACCTCAAATGGACCTCAAAATGATATTAGTAATTATTTATAGGCCCCTGTAGTATGGAGGACTGGATCTCTGTTGTCGTCCTTACGCAATCTACAATACTGTGTTGCCTTCCGTTTTCTTTCCATCCCTCCAATCTCTACTAACAGACCTTGAAAAGACCCTCAACCGCAAACGCCCCTACAAACTTCAGTTTCCATTTCTTCTTTCATGTGCTCTTCCATTCGAATCTCCTTGCCCTCAACAAGTAGACCCCGCAACCTCAAGGCTCAAATGCCCATTCTCTTGGTTCTGAGCCCTACACGGTAGGCCCTACACCCTAAACACGAGACCCTCAAGTAACTTGTCCATGAGGACTTACAGCCGCGCACGGCCACGCTGAAGCCTGAGCTGCTTGTGGTGCCTTGGACCTCTTTCAGGCCATAATGCCTAAGGGTTTTAGAGTGAAATGGTTTACAGCTTGTAAAGTTTTGGATTTAGAGTTCATTTCTTTTGGTTAGGCGAGAATGAAGGAGTATTCCTGTGGATGTCACAAATGTCGGGATCCATTCCGGTCCCGATTTCCCGAACAGCAAAAAGACAAGCCCTAGGTTTTCAAGCTCTAGCATGTTGCTGGAGTCCAATGCAGAGTGGGTGTCCTGCAGGATTTGGGGTCACGGTGGGTAGCTTGGGAGGGTGCGTTCATGCAGGGACTAGAGTCCGAGGGTTTGCCAAGACACTTTAGATCACACTATCTGTCACCCCTCGCACCATTCGTCGGCCTCCTCCTCAAACTATCATTGCAATGGTCGTCAGAAGAGACATAAACAAATCCTAGCCGTGAGCACCTAAATCCCCAGCGCGTGCCCCTAAACACGCAATCCCAAGCCCAAAGCCCTGAAGCAACACTCCTGCAAACATGGAAGTTGCTACGGTCCATTTCACACAAGGTTTCCCCTATGCGCCGGGCAATGCAGACGGGCCTCATCGCTTTCGAGCGTCACATCGCTGAGGCGTGAAGGGTGTGTGCGGGTAAGGGTTCATGGACATTGGGCATAGCGTTCAGGTGTGTAAAGTTTTGGGATTTCTGCCAAGTTTAGTAGCATGCCATGACCGAATCGATTCGATCGACATCGATTTATCGATTCGATTTCCAGCGATCTACAGCGATCCTCCGATTTCCCACCTGCCACCTCCCACCCTGCCACCTCCTACCGTCCCACCTCCCACCTCCCACATCACCCTCCCCACCTTCCCACCACCCTCCCTCCATCCTGAATATAAAAAAGAGGGGGGTGGGAGGTGGGGGGAGGTGGAGGGTGGGAGGTGGGAGGGTGGGGAGGTGGAGGGTGGGAGGTGGGAGGGTGGGAAGGTGGGAGGTGGGTGGGATGGTGGGGTAAGGTGGGGGGTGGGAAGGTGTCAGGTGGGAAGGATGGGAAGGTCGAAGGTGGAAGGTTGGAAGGTGGGAGTGGGAGGGTGGGAAGGTGGGAGGTGGGAAGGTGGAAGGTGGGAAGTGAATGGGNNGATCGTCGATCCGATTCGATGCCGGCGTTTGCGGTTGGTTGGGCATGTTTAGGATGGTCGAAGCCTCAGGTCTAGAATATGAAGGGCTTTAGGCTTGAGGTTCTAGAGTTCAGGGTTTAGAAGAAAATTGGAGATTTAGGGAGCTAGGGTTGTCTAATTAGTTCGCCGAACAAACATGGAAGCTGATATTGTCCCTCGTCATTTTTGACACACTTACATGGTGGGCTTGAAAGGGCCTAGTGCATGTTTGACATCAATAGCAGGATCCAAAAAACATGGTCTGCTCTGTAATCTTTTTACATCCATACCTCGATTTTTTGGCAGTGCACCTGTCGAGTTCATGGTCAAAGCGGCTTTGACAACCGCAAGCCCCAAATGGCAACATTTTGAAATCTGAAGCCTATACCCTCATTTTACGGATTGGAGCTAAGGGATTTCTATTCTATTTTTAGCATGCCATTCGCCCAAAACTCTCAACTCTTAGGACGGTTTCGGATTTTCGGGTTCAAGGCCTGAGACCAACCCAACAAGACTACACTACAAGCCTCCAAGATCTGAAACCCCACCGCTGCGGACACAAAAGCTAGACCCAATTAATGACCAACATATGCCATATGTCGTCATACTCGTTGTCTCACACAAACTTCGCGTTTCTTAGTATACCCACCCAGCCCAAAACACGGCATGAGGGTGTCGCAAACTGGGTGTACCTTGTGTGGCCCTGGGCAAGTTTGGTTACGCCGTGGGCAGGACAGACGTGCCCTCAGTGGCACTAGGGATATATGGGTCGTACCACCTGTGCAAAATACTACAGGAATGATTGAGCGGGAATCCCACATAGACAGGTTCCCAACACGGGGTTTGAATTGCCCCTTGATGGGGGAACACTTTATCCAGAATGGATCTTCATTTTCATGCGCTTTCCGGACCCTAAGCTCTCAACCCTAAACTGCTGCACGGCGAGGACAAGCTACCTGTGATCGCACATGAGCTCTGCCACGAGCGTGCTGGCCGCCATACTTGTGCCTCTTCTTTTGCTAAGGCTTAATGTTGGCTTCAGGGCCCTAAACCCTGAACCCT
>CAJNIZ010017780.1:165253-176535 GCA_905231905.1 Symbiodinium pilosum
ATCTGAGGTACCCTATACCATAATCTTGCAAGGAGCCCAGGACAATGATGTGTACAAGTGTTTGCTTAGGCCTATCCAATGGCTGAGAGGTTGGGGATTTCTTCAGGTACCTGGTGTGCCTGGCTATATGCATGAGACCGGGACAGTTCACTTGTATATGTATATATACACACACACATGTATATACACCCTATTCTAATATAGTAGTTTGCATCTTCTTTTGCGTTATCCCAATATAACCCTAGTATATACCTTTTTTAGATGATAGTAGTTTCCATTTTCTTTGCCATTATCCCGACATGGCCCCTATATAGCCCCATGTAACCCCCAGGGTTTAGGGTCCCAAAGATTAGCTGAGATGTGAGAAAACACCATATGCCCGGGGGAAGCTTATTAAGTGCTTGTGGGCAGGCTGCAGATGCAGACGCAGAGGACACAGGGTTTCGGGGCTTAGGAAACTCTAGGGGGTATATCGGGGCTATATAATTAGGGGTTATGTTGCTATACCGGCAAAGAAAAGGGAGACGACTACAATATACAAGGATGTACAATGGGGTAGTATTGGGGTTTTTTTTTCAAGTCAAGTAGCGGTTCCCGTTTCCTACGCAGCCGTAGTTCAGAATGGGGGATTGAATCCTTATAGCAGTGCCTATGTATTTTCCCGATCTAAGCCCTAAGCCCTGTAGCCCAGTCCCACATTGCCAACCATTGCCAACTGTATATGCGCATGTTTTTTCGAAGCAAAGCAGGGGGTGGGGGGTGTGGGGGTATTTGCGCATGTGCTTTGGTTGAGGACTCGGACTCTGATGCTCCGGAGGCGAACATTTTAACGCGGTGTAGGGTTTGAGATTTAGGGGTTTAGGGTTTAAGATTTAGTGGTTGAGGGTTTTACGCTGCGGGGTTTAGAGTTTAGAGTGTTTGGGGTTTCAGGTTTAAGGGTTTAGAGTGAGTTCAACTTCCCACCCCTAAGAAAGAGCATATAGTCAAATAGATGTATTTAGGGCAATGGGAAAAATATGAAGATGGAAACTACTACAGTATGTGGCGTTTAGGGCTAGTAATAATAACCTCACCCCTATTTGGGGAATGGAAGGAGACAAAGAATTTGATATTGGGGCTTCAGGGTGAGGGTTCTACAAGGGGGCCGTGAAGAAGTGCCCACGCGGGTTTGGGAGTTTGGGCAAAGTCTTTTGCTTTGGGGATGGCTTCGACATTAGAAGCTGTAGGGTGCGCAAGTGTATGGCCTGCCAAGAAGACAGGAAGCATCATATCGAGTTTCCCGAACCCTAAACTGGGTGGTGCTCAGCCAGGTAGTAGAAGGTCGCCTGCTAGCCCTTGGACCCCTCCATGGAGTCTTTCATGCACATGGCCATGGGGTTTGGGGTTATAGACGGGGCTAGCTCAGCACCCGCCTCGTGCCTAACCCAGGGCCCGGATCTTGTCACGTACCCATAGAACCTGTACTTTGCCGACAGTTCGCCTGCGAAACTAAGAACTGCCTCTCTTGTGGGCACCCTAAACCACATGCGCAGTATCAAGCTCAAGAAGATCCGATGAATGTTTCGGGTACATGGGGAACTAAGCGATTTTGTGCCTCCTGAGTCCTGAGCGGTTTCCTTGCAAATATATCGCCAGCAGAGGGGCCTATCATCTCTTTTGTCTGAAGCCCACGCCATACTCAGAAGCCTAATTACCCCTAGATTCTAGATCTCAAGCCCCAACTCATAAACCCGAAGCCATACCCTGGCAAGATGTTCTGAGTGTACTCATGGTTGTACTCTGATGTTGTGTACGTCAAAGACTGCTCGCCAGCATGCCCAAGCATACTTGCTAGGCATTAGAGGCCCATGGGTCCAAAAAGATGTACAACCTAGAATTTATTTCAACCCATAAGCCCAGTCCCCACAGCCCCATCCCTAAACCCCCGTGCCGAAAGCCTCTACCTGGACCCCAAAAGTAGGGTAAATAGTGGCCCAAAATCCAACAATAACAATAACAACAAAAGCCCAAACCGCCCAATTATATCTCATGACAGCGCAGCTAATCTAATTTGGATTTCATGACTTTGTCAGGTGCCGCTCGCTGAGCTACTGGAGGGTCTGGAGCTGCGTGACAACTGAGTTGCGCGTTGCTCTTTGGGGCCTCGTTTGGGGTTCAGTAGCTCTAGTAGAGTTTAGGGTTTAGGGCTCAGGAAATGTAGGGGTTAGGGCTGAGGGTTCTAGCATTTTAAAGTTCCGGGGTTCTGGGGAGCTCAAACTTAGGGGCTAACTATGCCTCGTAGGAAGTCATGTCCTGTGAAGAATGAACAGCATCTACCAGAATCCTGAAAACTAAACCACACGGTTTAGGGTTTAGGGTTTAGGGGGGGACACAGTGGCTACGACCTTGGAAATCACCAACCTCCAGTGCCTAGGAGGGGGGTCCCCTGAGTGCGGTCATCGAAGCTGGGAGGCCTAATTGTGAGGAATTGCCAACAACGAAACGACACCACGCGGTTTAGGGTTTTAGGGTTCATGGTTTAGGGTGTACACTATCCAGATCAAGCTGAGGCTACATGTTCTAAACCCTGAACCCTAAACCCTTCGCCCTAAGCCCCAAACTCTGAGCCCTAAGCCCTAGACCCTAAACCCTAAGCCTTCAGCTGCTCAAATTTGTGTTGCCAGGGGCCTGCTAAAGGGCAACCGCAGAATCTTTCCCGAAGCACGTCAGCCGGTCTTGCCACGCAAGCTACGTTTTAGGATGGTTCAGGGGTCAGGGTTTAGGGTTTTACAGTTTTAGGGCCATCCTGAAGTCATAGTTGTGGATCATGGACTTAGAGAGTTACCATTGTTGGAGCAAACTGCGCAAATCATTCCGCCATCACTCCTAGCTATGGCATTTCTAGAGCACGACACCAAGGTTGCGTTACCTCGGGCTTTGCAAGATCAGTAAAACTTCAATGTCACGCCGAAACTCTGGATACTCTACACACCCAGCACCGTGTTTTCCCAGTCACCGATCAGTCCCATGTCCGGTGTCTGCGCGCACTTGCACCCGTTGTAGAAGAAACAAGGACATTTGTTATGGTACAACCCTAAACCCATCATCCCCTACTTTTCGGGCTGAGGCAGGCCGGTTGGCTGTGAGCACTGTTTTGTTAATGTTCCGCACTTTCTCTCCAGCAGCCTTTGAGACTTGATGAGATGAGATGGGATGGTAGTTTATCAACATGAACTACAGTCTAACTCCCTTGGAGGGGGTTATACAGGGGATTATGTAGGGGACTATTATAGGGGTGATTAAGGGGATGCTAAGAGTTTGCCTACATTTCCTCCAGGGCGGGCCCTAGGGTACCCTTTTTTGAGAGGGCGTATGGCGTATGTCCTAGGAATACTGACCCATATGAGGTAGAATTGGTCATGGGTTCTGGTGCGTGCTTTTACAGTTCCTAAAAATAACTGTGAAACCTAAACCTTAAACGCCAAGCGTTAAACCCCACAGTAACCCCGGCCTACCAGAATTCTAAAACATGGGCCGTTTGGGTAGAAGCAGCCTCCACTTGTCCAGGTACCTATCTTTGATATACTTGTGTCATATGTAAGTAGACTTATGACCCCTGTAAACCACATAATTACCCCACTCATCCGCATCATGAACCTACTTACTAAGCTGGAAACCCTGCTTGTTGGTCCTAATTTCAAACAGTACTTTTCGTTTCTTTTCTATTCTTCCATATACCCCCATGGATTCCTAGACCCCAGACCCCTGCTGATCTCCACTCGCGACAAGAAGCCCCCTAAACCCTTTACAAGCCCTACACCTTCAACCTCTGAACCCTAAACCCTAAACATTAAATCCTAAACCCTAAACCTGAAACCCTGAACCCTAATCCAGGGTTCAGGAACGTAGAAAGCTGTCGACAAGTGGGAGTTTCCCAAAACTAGTGGTACCTTTGAAGGGGCTATAAGGGTTATACAGGGATTTAAAGGGTTTAGGGATTAGGGTTTCTTCGGTACTGCCCTAATTCTGAAACAGTTGGAGCATCTTCATAAAATGCTAGATATAAATAGCCCGTAACATGACCCCCAATATAGACTTTTACAGGGTAGGGGCAGTACCCAAAGTACACCCCAGACCCGAAACCACTACATATTCAGGTGTTCATTTCATTGTTCATGGCCTTATTCATTTCGTTTTCCATTATTCAAATACAGGAATCTGACCCTGAACCCTAGAATACATTCAGCTTCCTTTTTTCCACTATTTAACTGAATACATATGTCCCTCAAGTGTCAGGGTTCTTCTTGTCCATTTTATTCTCCATTATTATTGGGGGTTCTGAAGCGGGGAAAGCTGTTGAGAGAGGTCCACTTGGAGGTTCATGGGACTTAACCGGGCTCATAACCCTGCGTAGAACCCCCCAAATAAACTCATAGGGGTTACCCCAATTATAAGGAGGGTTATAACCCGCAGTTATACGTAGTTACTAAGTCCCATGAACCTCCAAGCAGGCAGCGAGCACATGTTTGAGCAGCATTGCGTTCAGCCTCACTGTGCTCGACCTCTTAAGCTGCGCTTTTAAAGAAAAGTTTGAAGAAAAGTAGGGTGTAGGGTTTAGGATATAGGGGGTTTAGGGCTTAGGGCTTTTAATTTAGGATTTAGGGTTTAGGATATGGGGTTAAGGGCTTAGGGCTTTTAATTAAGGATTTAGGGTCTAAAGTTTAGGATTTAGGGTTCGGGGTTGCGGGTTCAGGGTTTATTTAGGGTTTAGGGTTGAGGGCTTTGGATCCAAGGGCTCCCGGAAGTCTTTAAACCTTAAGTTTTGATCCCTAAACCTCAGGGTTCGGAGTGCCCTACCTAGGTTGCAAAGGTTGGCCAGGAACACGCTTCCAGAACTGAAGGTCATGCCCTAAGGGTCCAAGTACCTTATACTCATATACTTACCCAAAACCTGTACCTACTATTACTCAAAACCCAAGTACCTAATTATTGGGCACTTGGACCCTTTGGGATATGTTGCTGGGCAGCCCGACGGCTGGCTTCATTGTTTTTAATAATTGATAGAACCCACCCGTCCACCAGGTATATGCCGGCCAGGAGTAGATCTTGAACCTAAGGGGTGCAAATCAAGCTGCGAAGGAGGACTGGGTTATCTGGGTGGAAGAAGACTGGGTTGCTGTTAAGGAGCTTAAATTAAGTTACCATAATGGGTATCTATAGTAAATAATAGGGCTTCCCCAATATAGTAACTTGAATTAAGTTCCTTAACAGCAACCCAGGAAGAGGAAGAGGATCTGCGCGGCTACGCGGAGGCGTTGCAGAAGGGTCCTCTGAGCCCGGCTTCCCCGGATGACGCTGCCTCAGTCTGGGTTGCTGTTAAGGAACTTAATTATATTGGGAAAATAATGGAGAATCAAATGGATAAAGAAATGGAAGCCGGGGGAATATAGGGATTAAGGAACTTAATTTAAGTTACTATAATGGGGAAACCCTGGAATTTACTATAGATACCCATTATGGTAACTTAATTTAAGCTCCTTAACAGCAACCCAGCAGTTCTTGATGGCGTCCTTGTTGTCGGTCGTGTGTCATGACTGTACTATGATCATGTGCTACTATACCAGGCTGTCCTGGTCTAGTCTAGACCCAACTAGTGCCCGCAAAGACCGTAAGCAGCATGGGTGTGAAACTGCAAAACAAGATTTCACAACTAGCAAGCTGTTCAAGAATCGGTACCCGAATTGCTTGGGTTTGTGACGGGTTCTGTGCCACAACCTCCTCAAATTGTGTCCAAGATTAGGGTTGTAGTGTACAGTGATGAGCTTTCTATGCATGATGCTTGCCGGCAGGCGCGGTACTACTATGGTTGCCATTGCCACTTGAGTTGCTTTGCGCGCCCAAACCCAAACCTTTGGTTAAGACACGGTCAAAGTGTTGAACATACCATGGATACCGGGATACCCTAAACCCTAAACCCCTGACCGCCTCAAGCTTAGAGACTTGCAGTAGGTACGTTAAAGTAAAGCAGTGTGTCAAAAGTCAGCACCTCACCCCTCGCGTTTGTGCATGGGGTTTAGGCTTTGAGATATAGTGGACTCATCTGAAGATGCCGTTTCGCAGTGTGCTGGGAGAGGCCACTGCTCCTAACACCTTTAGTCATACGATGCGTCCTAAGTAAGGGGTCTTGAAGAGCACCCTGCGCCCCAAAACCCCGATCCTTACAGCAGTTCACGGGTTGTGGGCGTTCTGGGCGTGTTTCACGCTGAGTCATCATGTGTAGAGGTTTTCATCAGCCCTTCAGGGCATCCCCAATGCGCATTACTATAAGTAACCCTAAGGGTTCAAGCACCTAATAATCATATACTTGCCCAAAACTTGTATTACAATTGCTATTACCCAACCCCCCAAGTACCTAAGTATTGGGTACTTGGACCCGTAGGGTAAGGTATACCGCATGCGGTGGTGCAACATCTCCTCCTGCAACAGCAGCTTCTAGGGTGGGAAGTGTGTGTCAGGCTTCGGGTTCAGGGTTATAAACTCGCGGTTGTTTTCATAAATCAGGGGACCCCAATATAAACCGCAGAACACTACAATCCTTTACCCCTAGACTTGGGGAAAACCCACATGCCGGTTCAGAGTTTGTAGATCATCTTTCGGGCCCAATGGAGGGCTCTCAAAGATGCGGGCTGCTTTCATGTAGAAGCCTGAATAGTTGCAAATACTGTCCCCTTATCATTGCTCCCTATGCAGCTGTTGTTTAGTACACCCAAGCCTTGCACTAGCGAATTAGGCCCCTACACCCCGGACCCAAAACCCTAAACCCAAAACACTAAACCCTTCACCTTGGACCCTTCACCTTAGACCCAAACCCTAGACCCTAAACCTTAAACCCTAAACCTTACACCCTAAACCGCAGGCCCAAAACCCAAAACCCAAAACCCTAAACCCTGTGCCTCAGCAACTTGGCTCCAAGAGTTACAGGGGCCCAGAACCGTCCCAATCATCCAAAAGAATTCCCGATCTTCGAAGGCCGGCTAGGGATTGGCGTCTATAGTCCCCCTTTTATAGGGATAATGGAAAAAAGGTCTAGGGTTGGGGTTAAATGGGGATAATTAGGGATTGGGGTCCCTAAGTATCCTAAACCTTGGGATTTGTGGTATAGTAGAAGACTACGGTCTATATGGGTTATATAGGGATCATGGAAAGAAAATGGAAACTAGTTTTTAAGGCTTAGGGTTTAGGGTATAGTCCCCCTTAAGTAGATAGAATATGGCTTTGGGTATATTATAATAAGATCCCCCTATACCCCCTATTCTATCTACTTAAGGAGGGACTATAGGGCTTGGGGTTTAGGGTTTGGATTTTCGGGCTTCCTTGAGAACCCAGTTTAGTATTCACGGTGTATGGTTCAGGGTGAGGCCCGTTTAATCAGCAAGAATGGAGAGTCAAATTTAAGGAAGATGGAGCTTTGGATCACTGGCATCGATGAACCATACAAAGGTTCATACTGTAGGGACTAAGTTCAAAGAGGTGACTTGATGTGATCTGGGTCCGTGCTAGGGCTTGTTACTGTTTTTTTTTGAGTGTAGCGTGCCTTTTATAACTACAACAGGGATCCCTCATGTTTTTCCCGTTCGCGGTAGCTGTCCTAAACGGGGTTTGATTAAGGGGTGCGTAGAATTCAGAATACCCCTTGTGATAATTGTTGAATGATCCAAAGGATCCTTGCCTCTTTTTTGTCACTACCCGGTCCACCCCGCCCACTTCCTTTTCCGGTAGTTCTTGATGTTTCAGCGTTCACCAACTCCTTTCGGTGCGGGTGAACGGCATGGACCAGACGAACTCCTCTTTGTCCTAGGGGAACAGTGACACGGTTCAGGCTTAAGGTCGATACGGATGGTCAATGCACGTTCCTCCTACGGAGGGTGCACAAATCCTTTGCCACTATATGGGTCTTGCTTCTTGGGTCCAGGTATTGGCTAAAGGAATCTAGTTTCGTTATAGGGGTCACGATACTACTTACAAGCCCTGTATAGTCCTTATTAGCTCCTTACACTCTGGGGGCTACCTTTGGGGTGGATGGTATTAGACTTTAGACTCCCTTGTTTAGTTTTTAAGGTTTGGGGTCCCTTTGCAAGCCCCTGTCCGAGCCGTGAGAGCTGGGTTGTGGTCAGGAGACACATGGGTAGTTCTAAAAATCAGGGTCCCATCTGGGTAGCCCTGAATGATAGGTGCCGCACAATAATAGAGAACCAAAAGCCCATAGTTTTGAGAACAACCCACATGGACTAGTTCTCCATGCCAGTTCTTTCAAATGCGCCTATCGTTCTGCTTCAACAAATGCCAGCACACTGTTGCAATTGCACTGAACCCAAGTCCCTACGAAAGCATTACCCGACCTCCAAAGTACCTGGATCAAACAACGTGTTTTGGCTACCTTAGCGCTTTTGGCCCGGTATTTCACCCACTTTTAGGGGCCCATGTAATCTAGGTCCAAACCCTAAATTGAAATACCCTCCCCCTCAGGCCCTTCTCCCTTCCTCTTCCCACCCTTTGTCTCCCTTCCTGAACCTGTTTGGAGGCCCCTGAGTTTAGAGTCTTACAACTACAGCTGTCGCCTCCGCCACTAGCACCTATCTCTGCAATCCTGAACACGGATCCCTAAATCCCATACCCTACAGCCTACCCGACCCAGTACCCTTTAATCAATCAAAGAAGATACCTTAAATGGTACTACGTGGGAACTTTGATTTAATGCAATTTAAGTTACTTAATTCAATATTTTGTACTTGAAGGGTACGGGGCTCCATCTTAAAATGCCCCTGAGGCCGTCTGCTGTGAGAATCCTTCATTGCAGCCATGTCGTCCACGGAGACTGTTGGATGCTGAGTCCAGAAAAAACTGCAATCCTCCCAGTCGGTTGAGATTTGGGGCTTGGCTTTGGTTGGGTTAGGTCGGGTTCTGTTTAGGGTCTCATGTTTTGGATTTACCTAAGCCTTTCTCAAAGAAATTGTCCGCCTGTGGCAGGCCCCACCCTCATTGAAATTCTGGATGGACTGGAGCTTTGTTGGTCAGGTGCCTTGGGATAAATGATGGATAGAAAGGTACAAAGTTAAGACACCTACTCAAGTACTACCTAGACCCGAAACCCTTAACGATACAAGGCCATCTGAATTGAAATTCTCCTCGCCTAAGAGCAGCACGGCGCAACACAAGGCACGCATGCTGGTACCTTCCATCAACAACCCTCAGTGCACGCAGTCTAGGGTTAGGGTTCAGGGTGCAGGGCTCACAAACCTCGGCTATAGTCTTTAAATGGTAGTTTCCCAAAATAGGGGGACCCCCATATAGACCCCAAAATATTATAATCCTTATGATTGGGACCCCCAAAAAGGTATCCCTAGTTTTGGGACATCCCCAAATGTTACAGCCGTTGACCCGAAGCCTCAAGCTCTGAAACCTTTCTCATTGCGTCGGACTCTTGCAGCTCAGCGCCCCGAACCCCAAATTCTACCCCGCGGATCTCATATGAACTCTGAGAGCGGAAGTCCGAACCCCAAAACTCCAAACCCCAAAGCCTTAAATCCTCGAGTCTCAAACCCAACACGCAGAATCGGCAATCCAATTTTGTAGAGAAATCCAAGTTTCAGGCGAATAAGATGAAGATCGCGCTGCTGAAATATCCGAAGCGGGCGGCGATGCAGGTTAGGAGTGCTGGATGTGCCGAGATCCGCGTATTAGGGTTAAGGGTGTAGGGTTTGGGGTCTAGGGTTTAGGGTCTAGGGCTTAGGGTTTTAGGGCTTAGGGTTTTAGGGTTTAGGGTTTAGGTTTAGGGTTTAGGGTTCAGGGTGATACTGAAGCCCCCCACCCCCGAATTATTGATAGATCCAATAATACCGTTGCATAATTGGGGTACATCCATTTTGAGCGGGGAGTTGCTTATTATAGAGAGGGGATTAATGCAATCACATTTTAGCACTACCCACCCCCTGAGCATACTCATCCCTTACAAGAGATCTCATGTGTTTGGGATATGTGTGACATTCGGAGTGGGGTGTGTTTAAAACGACAGGCAGGCGATTAGCTGCAGGAGATATGCATGTATATAGGTTGTTCTCAAATTTACGGGCCCCTTCTGGCTATAGATTATATTATGGCACCTATTATTTAGGGATGGCAAAATGGGACCCCAATTTCCGGAGCTTCCTATATGAGGGTAATCTAGTGAAAAGGCTTTTGTTACCTGCAAATCTTGAAGGTCCTAAGCCTCAAACTGTATAAGTCTCCATGGCCCCGTAGGCGCAGCTCAAGAAGATTGCGCCGCGCCAGGTGAAGGTGCCGATGTCCAATGGATGAAGTTTAGGGTGCCTGGGGTTTACCCTTAGGCTCTAAGGACTCATAATATAAGGCTTTTGGGCCCAAAGACCGTACTATACAAGGCTTTTGGGCTATTTTGGGTATCTAGGGTTTAGGTTATCTTTAAAGGTTTGGGACGTCTAACAGTTTTTTTTTGGGTTGAGGGGGTTTTGTGGTATTTTAAAGGTTTGGGATGGCGCAGGCGTATTTCAAGGGTTTGCGGGTTTTAGAGTATTTCTGGGTTAGAGTATATATAGAAGTTAGGATTTATGGTTCAGGGTGCAGGGCTTTAGGTACGTTTTTGAGCTTAGGGGCCTAGGACAGTAGCAGTCACGTAGACTTCTCTTTTCCCAATTTTCTTCAGAAGCCTTCAATAAACGACACACCTTGGAGCCCCCTAAACTCTAAACCCTTGAACCCTTGGAGATCAGTACAGGGCGGGTAGTACGGGAATCCATTGCCTCAATGCGGTTTACAATTCGAAGCACGCATTTTTTGAGGTTGCCGCTTTAAGGTTTAGGGTCTAGGCTTGAGGTTTTGGCTTTACTTTAGGGTTTATGGGTTGAAGGTTTGAGGCGCAGAGTTTGAGGATTAATTAGGGTTGAAGACTTGGTGGTCAAGGAGGAAGGAGGCACTGACCCATCAGCTAAGGACTGGAACCAAGTTGTTAGGTGAGTACCACTCAAACTGGACTCCCGGACTCCCTACAACTCGGATGGCCAGAGGCTTAGCCTCAGCCATGATGGGCAGTGCCTAAGGTTTAAGGTTTAGGGTTTAGGGAAGTACCTACTATTAGGGTAAAACTGTAAATCCCAGCAACAAAGATTCCACAGGCAATTGTGGCAAGACCATCATGATGGCGACAGACTGAACAATAAGCTGGGCAACCTCCAAGAACTACCAGCCAAAGATCACCTGAAGCTCAATGGTGTAGGGTTTAGGGTTTA
>CAJNIZ010017780.1:183451-206404 GCA_905231905.1 Symbiodinium pilosum
AGTCCCCCTGACCCTCCAGGTAGGCACAGTGCGGTTGCGTCCTTGTTGGTTTCGCACTCTGGAGGAGCTTACAGGAGGCGTGTCATTCATTAGACACGGCGGGAGCATGCTAGAGAATCCCAAGCGCGTAGGAAACGGGGGAGGGAATTTGAGGTGTTTGGTAGGTTACATAGGATTTCCTCTTTCCTTGCAAAGTACTACGGAAGATACAAGGGTGATCCAGGTAGGTTTTGGTAGATATGTGGGACGCATCGAGGTTCCTCTATGGACACTTCTGGCCGCTAAGTATACACTACATGGGCAGGTGATAGTAAATGGCCACAAGGTAGGTTCCCTTTGGTTAGTCTACTCCTTTTCAGAGCATGTATTCCCAATGGTACATGCTCTACAACGAACTCTAGAAAAACTCCCACATGGATCCAAGTCTAAACCCTTATATAACCCTAAATCCTAAACCCCAACCCCCTTGACCCTTAACCCTTAATCGCGTGTGGGGGAGTGGATGAAGCAAAACTTGAGAGGTCATGAGCTATGCGGCTTTCTTGCGCACCAACACCAGTCAGCTCCCCATGGAGGGTTTAGAGTTTAGCGTGTCCCGTTTGTTGGCTAGAACTGAGGGTTCAGAGTGCAGAGGGTCGGGGTTTCAGGCTGTCTTGGACTTGATTCTCCAATACTTGAGTACGTAATGTTCCTACACTGCCATACACCCTAAGCCCTGAAGCCTACATGTAGTTTCCATTTTAGTTTTGGGTTGAGTGTTCAAGCTACTGAGCGGCCCTAAGCGCTAAACTTACACCTTGAGTTGCCGATCAGGTGTCAGGAGGTGCAGCTTGGGTTCAGCCCCATACTCCAAAAAAAGGGGTTGAGGGTTTAGGGGTTTAGGGGCTTAGGGTTTAGGGTAAATAGCATCCTGTTATGTCAGGTCATTCCCCCTTGCGGTAATTGTTACCACAATAGATCATGGGAGTTATAATAGGCCCCTAAACCCAAAACCCATTTAAGGACAGGTACTGCAAGGGAGAATGACTCTAAACCCTAAACCCATGTTAGGACAGTTACTGTAAGGGGTACTGACCCAACACTTACAGCGTTCGGGAGAGACTGTTCCTGTACGGGGGCAGGCTGAAGGTTGCTGGATTGGTTTAGGGTTTACGGTTTAGGGTTTAGGGTTTATGAGGTTTAGGGTTTATGGATTATGGGGTTTAGGGTGCCTCGGAGACTTTCAGTTTGGTTGGTTTCGGAATCCTCCAATGTGTTTGGGGGACACTAGATGGAGACTTCAAAGCAGCGAGGGTGCTTACGGACACTCGTGACATCAGGGAGTTGCAAGCGGATTACGTGGGTCCCTATTGAGGATGTTGTAGGGATTGTTTTAAGATACTGGCAGCTGAGCATGCTGTTCGGGCCGTTCCTGTCTAGCTTGGTCTAAACCAAGTTTCTGATTCCTTCAGCCTTAGACAACGGTTCCCATAAATGATAGGACCTGCTATCTACCTCAAGAGCCCTAAAGTTTTGAAACCCTTAGCCGATGTTCTAGGAGGTACCCAAACAGGGACAGATGATGCTTGGAAACTCCCCAATCCTGAGGGATCCAAATAGCCCAATGTAGGTAATATTTTCAGACTTTAGGGCCCCATGTAGGTATTATACTTGGATCCCTAGGGAATGTCATTATGTCTCCATCACCTTGACCCGATTACCAAGCCGAATGCTTGTTCACACGCCTCACAAACATCTAAGGTCCAGGGTTTGGGGTTTAGGCTTTAGGGTTTAGGGTTCGGGGTTAGGGCTTAGGGTTTAGGGTTCGGTCCATAGCTTCCCATGTCGAAGCCTGCAACAGAAGTTTAATTCCAAACACGCGCGTAGAGCTTCTGAAAAGCAGGCCCACCACACAACCCGATTGTGCTTTGACTTGAAATCTTGTCATACTGCTCCACAAATCCAAAGGGTACATGTAGGCTTCTCCCACCCAAGCCTAGCACCAGCACCACTCCAACTGCGTGAGATCTGTGGGCGGAGCTTTTGCTGCGAGTGTAGGTGTATAGTAGATCGTTGCGCCCTAAAGTAGGTATGTGGGAACCCCTTTGAGCCTGAAGTGTATATTATATACCTACATGGCAGTTTCCCAAAATAAGGGGACCCCAATATAGACCCCAAAATACTATAGTCCTTATTATTGGGACCCCAAAAGATTACCCCTAATTTTGGGAAACCCCTACATGGACCCTTTGGGAAACGATAGGAGCTTTTTAGGCCAGGAGGCCTCTACATCTATATAGGGGTTATAGGGTATATATTGGGGTAATATTGGGATAATGGAAAAGAAAATGGAAACTACCATAATGGGTTATATAGGGATTATAGGGTATATACTGGGGGCTTCTTGCAGTATTTTGGCAGAGTTTTGCCCGAAGAGGAACTGACGAAAGTTCCCAACATTTCGGACCCTTAGAATTTCAGGCCTTCTGCAGGGCTAGTAGCAATCCGGTTTAGGGTACAAGGATTCTGAGTGGCTAGTAAACCGCCAGTCCATCTTAGCACCCCCGAACCTAAACTCCACACCCGAAGCCACCAAAGAGATTGCCCAAAGGAGGTGCATCAACATAGACCCTACGTGCAAGGCCCCCCTAAACCCTAAATCCTATACCCTGAGGCCGATCTGTTTTCTACTTGTTCATCGCCTGCCTGGAAGCACAACATAACGCCATCCCGCCCTACTTGATAGGGTTGCGGGATTTCGGGTTTAGGATTTAGGGTGTAGGGGGTAGGATTTAGGAGTTTAGGGTTTAGAGTCCAGGATTTCGGGTCAATGGTCAAGAGTTCTGACATCTGGACCTAATTGGAAGCAGGGCGTGTAGCGCACACGAGGAGCAGTGTTTTTTTTGGCGAATGTGGTACGTGCGAGAAATAAACGGCTTCTCCAACCCTGCTGCATACCTTGGTATGCACTAAACCCTAAATCCCTAAACCCTATTTTCCCGGGAAGCCCAAAGTGAACAGCAAGACTCCTGTCCCTTGCAAAAACTGGGTTGCTATTCAGGAGCTTAATTCAAGTTACCATATTTTGGGCATATGAGTACCAGCCTAAAGTTGGGTTGGGGGCGACCTATAAGGGGATGTATAGGGAGTTTGGAGGGGACCTTTAAGGAATATACTACAACTTTAGTCCAGGGCTCATTTAATTAGTAAAAAAGTCCTTATTCTGGTAATTAAACTAAGCTTCATCAACCCTAGACCCCAAACCTTGTCCTATGCAAAAAAAAGCCCCTCTGGGTTGCCTGATACTATGTTCCTTACTATGGGGACCCCAAAAAAGGTACCCCTAATTTTAGGAGACCTTAAACGCCATATGGGTCGTTCTGAAAATTGCAGGCACCTTTTGGCTATAGATTATATTACGGCATCTCATATTTAGGGGTGCCAAAACGGGACCCCAGTTGTGGGAATTACCCATATAACTCTATATAGCCCCTACGTATATCCTTCGAAGGGACCCCTACTTTTGGGAAACTTCCATGGTAGTTTGGGAGGGTATCAGGAGGCGGTTCTGCGACAAGCGCCTATCCCAAGGTTGGCAACCCGTAGGCTTATGGGTTTAGGGTTAAGGGGTTTAGGGTGTAGAGGTTTAGGGGTTTAGGGTTTAGGGTGTAGAGGTTTAGGGGTTTAGAGTTTAGGGTGTAGAGGTTTAGGGGTTTAGGGTTTATGGTTTAGGGCTTAGGGTTTATAACAGATATATATATATATACACATATATACACACATGTATGTTGCTATAGTTATTAGACTGAAGGTTCAGGTATTTCATATATTCATACAGGGTTTAGGGTCTTGGCACATAGGGGTTATACCCAATATATGTATATATATATGTATATATATCTATGTCGGTTGTGTTTAGGGTGTAGATTTTAGGTCTATAGGCGTTGTATCGGCAATAATGGAGCATCATGGAAAGGGAAATGGAAACTGGGCTTATACAGTGGCTTCATAAGGATAGGTACCATCATGCTTTTCCAGTTTGCTTGTACAAGTATAGCTTAGGATACTTCAGATAGGTCTCAGCAGGACTTCAGTATGATTTTGGTGATGGCTAAGGCCCCTCCAGTACATATTCCAATTAAACCCTTTCACAAGACCAATTTCAAATTCGTTGTCAATCTTCTCGATTTGGCTCGCTGTTATTGGCATTTTTAGGTCCGTAATCCCCAGATCCTAAAACCTATGACGAATTCTGGAATCCGTCTGCCGCAGGCTTCATGGTTTGAGCCGTGAGAGATTATGAAAGAATTGGTTTGGTGAGTAGCCACCATAAGCATATGTGGATGTCCAGCATTAGCGATCCCGCTGTGGGGGTTCATGTAATATGGATTGTGGTATATCGGGGTCTACAAGGGGGATCCTTATTTCTGCACACAGGCACGTTTGCCTTAGAGAGGTGCACAGAGTCTTCCAAGTTTTCCGTCTTTCGACGTCACAATGTGGCCTGTTTACTAGGCAATTTTCGCAAGCAGTGAAGCATACAAAAGATATTGTAACATGCAAGCGTTATATAGGCCCAGGTTCCATTTCAGTTTCCATTATCTGTTCCATCTGATTCCCCAGCATTCCCATCATCTAGCCCACTGCATAATACGATACGTAAGTACGGTACACTGAAGCGGTATGCAACATACTTTCGGCACACGACATGTAAAGCATTCCCGTGCATTACACAGATTGTCGAGGACTTGCAACTTGCACCAATGCAGTTCTATTTGTTCAAAGTGTTGATGACGTATCATATACAGGGCTGCAGAATGGGCGGGTGAAGGGGCCGTTCATTTGATGTTGAGCAACAGCACCGCTAATTGCAGAGGCTTCTGGGCTATTCTTGAACCAGCTGGACCCCCTTATTCCAAGGCGCTGCTTGCAAGTTTCTTATGCTATGGTGCATGGAGCGAAACCCTCCCCTTGTTGAGATGACTACGCCTCAGAGACGCAAATGTCAAACCCTGACCTCCCTAATCTTCCAGGCGGAAGCCTTCATATCCTATCCCTAACTCCTATCCCGAGGGATCCAAAAAGCCCAATGTAGGTAATATTTACAGACTTTACGGCCCAATGTAGGTATTATTTGTGTACTTGGATCCCTAGAGTATTGCAAAAGCTGTGAAAACCACTAGCCGTGGCACTTTGCAGTCCTTCTGGCGAACCATCATTGCCTGGTATTTCGCCGGCATCGCGCGCGAACCTTAGAAAGCAAACTTTTTTCTCCATGGGACTTAGCTTAGACCTTAGACCCTTAACCCTTTGGGATTCCCTTATATTCCTATTATAGGTACCCGAGGGTTAACCCTTAGTAGGGGTTCTAAGTGCCATGTAGTTTTGTATTTAGGGTTTCGCCCAAAGACTTCAGATGTCTACACAGGACGCAACTGGGTACTATTGGGTGCAACGTAGCTACTTCGAGCTTTGGGTAGGAATGAGACTCACTAAGGGGCCAAGGACTCAAATAATAGGCTTTTAGCGCCCAAATACGAGAATATTAATGGTATTTGGGCCCTACAACCCTATTATTTGGGTCCTTGGACCCTTAGGGACTCGTCGGGTTTGGGCTTCAAGGCTCAACGATGCTTTGGGTGGTCAAACCGTGGTCTTTCATAGAACCGTCTTCACTACTATGTTGGATATTAAGGGGGATAACAGGAGAGTTTAGATTACAGCTCATGTGGCCCAGGATTCAAGTTGCAAGACGTTTAGGGATGCCTTAAATTTGAGACCGTCGGATAGATGGACCGCAAACGCTTTCTGGCAGGCCCCCGAACTGCGGTACTCACCGATTACTCGCATCGGTCATGTGATGGTCTGCTCCCTCTGCACGTTGCGGAAGATCTGCGCAATTCTGGACCGTTTGGGTTTCGAAGTCTGGGGTTAGGGCCGAGGGGTTCACAGCTTTCGCAAGCACATTGTCAGCATCTTGTTGCATACCACGTTTGTTGGTCAAGAACATGCTCCTAGATTCCAAACTCCATGCAGGATTGACTGAATGAACATTGTCTGCTTGAACTGTTTGAGCTACTTTCTACCATTCATTTCTAGACGGCCAAAGCCCCTGTCAAGGTTCCTAGTACTGTTATCGAAATTTTGAAAGGATGAGGCGCTCTAACTGTATACACTGCTGCTTGTGTCAGTTCCTAACTTGGAGCAGTACCTTCATCACACCCCCCTTTGCAGGAGTTGCCTCATGCAGGTTGTAGCATGTGCTTCGCTTCGTGAAGCATAACGACAGTGATCTTAGCTAGTCACGATCCCTATTCGTAGTTCCCAAGGCCTCAATGCGAACAATGCGCCGACGCGGGACATGTCAAGTGCAGCGTTTGTTGACCATTTTCCAAGGTCACGAACGTACGACTGAAACCTTGTTCCACATGTTTCACATGGTCACGGATGTTCATGGTGCACAGCAATGACGCCACATTGGACAAACGCAGCTTACTGCACATGATTGCACATGTTGGCAAAAAATCTGTTGGCTGTGCAGCTTCAGGAATAGTAGCAGCGTTGTGATGGACGCACATGAGTTGCACGAGCAGTTAAGTACAAAGTCCAGCGTTAGAACGGAAGAACACGAACTTACATCTCAAGTTTGGGCCTCCAATCGCTGGAAGCGTTTCAGCTGGACGCTGCGCACTTTCTACAATCATTGATGTGGATCGAAACTCATCGTCGTTCTGCGCTCTCCCGCACAGGTTGCGTCCAGTCTTGACCTTGCTCCGCATAGTTTAGATATCTATAGTACATATGCATGTCTTTGGAGCCCACTATGGATGCGAATGACAATTGTATACAATTGTGAACGCAGTGCCCCCGCCTCGGCTGCCAAGCTCGGCAAGAAACCTGTGCAGGTGTCTACCCAGAAATCCGAATTCTTTGTCATTGAAGAGCACTTGGAACGTACGTGGTGAAACCTATCCCGCGGTCAAGACCTTTGGGGTCTCCAGGCAAGTGCGCAGCAAGATTCTGTGCATTACCTGTGTGGGTCATTCAAAACTTTTCTTCCGCAGAGTTCATCAACTTTGAATTGCTGGATGGGGCCTACCCTGGATTCGCGAGATTAGGGATGTTGTGCAGGAAAACACGGCATCCCATAAACAGAATATGCATGCATGCACACACAGCAGCATAAATCAACTTGAACTTTGACATGACGTGATGTCCCTGCTACACATTCAGGATCTTGGCTCACCGTAGTCATTTTCGAGTTCGTGGCAAACTAAGTTTAGGTTCAATGGGTTTCTCGTGGTCACGCTTTCCATTCAAGAAAGCCCCAGCTGATGCATGGGCTCTTGCCGATGTTAGGACCTTGTATAATTTTCGGATGTTAGACCTTGGATGCTGTAAGAGTTCCAACTTTTCGATTCTTCGACATCCCGTGTCATCTCTCGTAAGCCTTGCCCGGGCAATGGCAGTAGCAACATGAAGAACCAGTAGTTGCTAGACCAAACATTAAGAAAAAAAATCTCGGATCTTAGAACTAGTGTTAGAGGAAATGACCAGGAAAGATTGGTTTTTACTGTAGAACTCGTCACAGATGTCTAACGAGTATTTTAGTTAATAGAAGCATAAGGGTGGATTGTAGGGAGTGAAGCACTTAACTATCTTGGCAGTATGTTTGTATTAGAGACCGGTTTAAATCTTCCAGCAGCACTCAATTTCTGGTACAATTCCATTGGCCAAGTCATTTGGTTCCGTTACAACCTGATTACATGTAGGTTAATGCATTGATGTTAATCTACCCCAAAACGTTATTCTAATTTTCCAAGCTCTTACATTTCTAAAAGGCAGCCTTCGCATCCCTACTCTAAAACTGTTGTTTTTTAGCCTAGACTTGCTGGCTGTTAGTGGCTTGCTGGCTGTTAGTGGGGGTTACAGGAATGGATCCCTCAAATCAGTTCTCGTTGATGCCGCACCTGTCCCTTGTCCAGTCTCATGACCTCGGACACCCTTGCCCTTAAGGTTTCTGAATAGCTCCTTCAACCGCCACGCTTGCTGAGGGTAGGCCATTTGGTCCTGGCTTTCCAAAAACGCCCCACGACCGAGGGTCAGGCAAGCATTGTGATGCAGAGTTGACGAGTTTACCCAAAACCGGACAACCAAATGAGCTATAGTCTATAGTCTAAACTCCGTAAAAGAGGTAGTGATATAGGGGAGTATTAGGAGATTTATCAAGGGGATGCTAGGAGTTTAGTTTATAGTTCGAATGGAAAATAGTAGGGGTACCCTGAAATCCGGTTTAAAAGGGGGTATAGGTATATGTTGTCAGCCGTGGATGGAGCAATGGATTCTCGATGTAGGTCTTATAAAACCTAGACACTACAGTAGTTCCCTACATCCTAAACCCTATGGTAGTTTCCATTTTCTTCCCTAAGCCCGAAACCCTAGGACAGGCTTTGATAGGAAGTGAGAAGTCGAGGCTAAAGGACTTGATAAGAATCGGGGTGCCGCTTGGTCCCTTTAAAAGGGGTATAGAGGTGTACCGGTTTCATTTTGTTAGAATGCAGGGTTTTCAGGAATGAAGTCCAGAGTTCGAGATTCTGGCAGACGGGCAAGATCCTGCTGTTGTAGAGTTCTAGGGTTTAGGGGTACAAGATGAGCCCAGCACAGGCATAGCCAACTGGAGATCGGGGGATGAATGTCATTCCATATAGCGCCGAGGAAAGAAATCTTGCACTACTTACCTTACAAACCCGGTATGATGTCTTCTACTGTAAAGGGGTGCTACAGTACTTTAGGCATCCCAAGTGGTGCAAGGTTAAATAGGTTCCCGGTATGACTACCATGCTGCCAATTCCCCTTGTTGTGCCTGTCAGGGTCTCAGATCCCTTTCTATTCAGCTTTTGGTAGGAACCTTGGGAGGCATGTAACTACAGGCATATAAATTCCTCGTTTAGGCGTTAAGGGTTTAGTTTGTCTTCTTTCTAGTGAGTTTGTGTGTGTGTGTGTTGAGCGGCGACCGTTTTGTCATTCTACCTTGTTTATCTCCACAAGCCGGGCAGTCCTGAGAGAGAGCCCAGCAAATTACTTAGGGATATAGACGGGTGACCTGCTCGCAGATGCAGAAGAGTTGAAAAAGCATCCCCTAAGACCCTTGCAGGCTCCAGAAAATTAGCCCAAGGCTCCTTTTGTGTGAGCGTGTTCGTATACATATATGATTATACGAATACGCACATTTATGCCTCTGTACATTGGTACATAATCAAGTATGTCATAAGTATTTACATATATGCAGACATATGTGCCTTGTTGTCAGAAATATCCTATAAGACTTGATGGATGTTGCCTTTTTTTCTCGGAGGCCCTAAGGGCCACAAGGCGGTAATGTATCGGACATCCACCCCCCTCCCCTGGGAAAGATCTCCTTGGCTTGCGGTAAGATCTGGCTTTGCGCGCTCTAAGTGCGTTAATGGGTTTGGTTGCTTTTTCCTAAGGGTCCCAGGACCCGAATGAGAGGGTTTGAGGGCCCAAACGCTCCAATCTGAATGGCATTTGGGATCTATAGCCCCAATATCTGGGTCCTTGGACCCTTGGGGGTTTTGGTGGATAGCTGCAACTGCCTGGGTTGTTCTCGGTGGGCGTTGAACCTATCAATTGTTCTAGAAGGGGATGACCCTGTCATCCTCCTGTCATCTTCTTGTTGCGCCCCATTACACGTCATTTAGAACCCTACATACATATAAATTGGGTACTGCCCCCCCCCTCAGTAACAGTTGGATAATAATGATATCAATATGATTATATATAGCCCTTCATCGGACCCCTAAAATAGACTGTTACTGGGTGGGGGCAGTACCCAACATATAAACCCTAAATCCTAAACCCGAAACCACCTGAAAGGCGGAGCTGGGACAGCAGCTGGCGCCGCCACAGAATGTGTGAGTGCAGACTCTGCAACTGCCGCGGTGCCTGATGCTACAGGGTTTAGGGGTTTAGGGTTTGGGGTTTAGGATTATTGGGGATTATATAGGGGTAATATGGGGGCCCTAAACCCTAAACCATAAACCCTATATAGGGACTCCTTGGGACTTAGCTTGGACCTTAGACCCTTAACCCTTTGAAATTCCTTTCTATTCCTATTATAGGTACCTAAGGGTTAACCCTTAGCAGGGGTCCTAAGTGCCACGTAGATAGGGGCAATATGGGGGCTATATAGGGATTATATAGGGATAATGGAAAAGAGAATGGAAACTGCTGTTCAGGGTTTAGCAGGTGCATGGGACGGTTGTAAATCTAAATTGACGGTATCGGTAGTGTTTTGTAACTTACCAGGTTTTACGCTCATCAAGATGCCGCAAAAGGGGTTGTCTCATTTTTCCAGCCGCACAGTGGTCATTCAAGCCGGCATCTGCGAAGGAGTCTTTAGCAAGTCACTTGCCTAAACCCTAAACGGTGAACCCTACACCCGAAAACGCTAAACCCCTAATCCCTAAACGCCCACCCCTAAACCCTACACCCTAAATCCCTAAACCCTAAATGGATGAGTCCCGAAATGGGATGGTTCCCTGATTTATCTCATCGTCCCCCACGAACCGCAGGAAACCCCCGAAGGCCAACCTCTAGACTCCTACGGGTTGTTGCTGTTAAGGAACTCAATCTAAGTTACCATATTGGGGCAGCCATATCACTTATTCTGTATATTCTTAACAGCATTCTGGTATATAACTTAATGTAAGTTCCTTTACAGTAACACCGCTTATTATTTCTTGAGGAGGTCTTGCGCTGCCCAGGGTCACTAGGCTACAGTACTTCCTGGCAGCCAGGGAACTTGGGGCGGTGCAGGAAATCCTCCATCAATTGTATCCCTGTAACCAACAGGATCTGGGTAAGAAAGAGCATACATTGCAATAACCCCCTGGCAAAAACAGAGAGCTTGCCGCAATCTATCCTTTCTGCTCCTTACCTGGATCTTGGATGTCCTGCGAAGCCCCCATGTGAGCCCCAATTCCAGGGCATCTTCCATGTTCTTTTTGGATAGATACCCACGTACATTGCACCTTCCATGTGTGGGGTTCATGCTGCTGCCCAAAACCCTCCTAGACCCTACAATGTAGTTCATTTTTGGGTTTGGTATGGTTTTTTAGTTAGGGCTCTTATTAGGACTACCAAAAAGGTACTACATTGGAGGGTCTAGGCTAGGCCTTAAACCCTAACCCTGCTGCCGGCCAGTGTGTCTGCCACCCAGGGCACCAGGCTCGTTAACGAACACCTGGACCAAGGATTAAGGTTTAGGGAGGGGTCTAGGGTTTAGGGGTTTATGGTTTAAGGTTTAGGGTGTAGGGTTTAGGGTTTTTCAGGGGGCTACATTATTCCCTATTTGGGGTTTCATGCTTCCGGGTCTATTTGCCTAATAGCCTGTGCATAACACTTGTACTATCGACCCCAGATCCTGTTACAATTACTATCCCATTTTCTGTTCTTGAAGGCGAGGGTTTACTTGGGCTCCATGATGGCTGTCAGGGCACACCAGAACGATAGGGGTCTTCAAAGGAATACGATGAATATAGAAATAAGCAACATGTTCGGCAGACCCGGGGAACAGACCATGTCAAGATATTTGGATACATGTAATGTGGGTTATTCTCAAAAGTATGGACACCTTTCAGGTACAAAGTATATTACGCCACCTGATATTTAGGGGTACCAAATGGACCCTAATTTTGGGAACCCCTCATGTAGTCCTGCTTTCAAACCTGCTTCTCCTTGTCGGACATGGGCCTAGGGTTTAGGGTTTAGGAGTTTAGGCTTTAGGGTTTAGGCTTTATACGGTTGAGGGTGTATACGGGTTTAGGGTCCAGGGTATGGACGCCAGCTATTGCGCCGAAATGCCCTTCCCCACACAGTCTCGAGCCCGCTTAAAGAAAACCATGAACAGGTTTCAGAAAGCCTGTCATCCTGTCACCCCAACGGTTTAGGGTTTGGGGTTTAGGGTTTAGTAGTTACTACCCCTCACTTCGTAGGTTTAACCCATAAAGCTGGAGGTAATCAGGGTTACAGGATAGACCTTATATAATCCTCGATATACCTCTGGCCTAGACCCAAGGCCAGTACTCCCCTCCCCGAACAGCAACCCCCCCGCCCTAATGACGCAAATTGCCCGATGATGGTACCATGTTGGGAATACATCTCATCAGGGTGGTAGCGGGTCTTTGCCATTAGCAGGATGGAGTAAGACAGTCCATGTCAGAGAAAACAGCCACAAAACCTCAAACCAAAAGACACCGTCGTGTGGAACTACGATCCGGCCGGCAATCAAACCCAAACCTTAACCTTGTTACTTTTCGTGACGTATTTACCTGGCCCCAACGTATGCAGAATTACAATTTGTTTAGGGATGTTTAGGGCTTAGGGTGTAGGGTTTAGGGATAATGGCCGGCTGTTTACCTAATCATTGAGTTCCAGGTAAACTCTTTATCCAAAACTCCAGACCCTGAACCTTAGTAGAAATCCCTGAACAACCCTGAACCTTAAACCCCCAAATCCCTGAGCAACCCTGAACCTTAAACCCCCTAACCTTCTCATTCTCATCTCTTGGACTTTCAATGGCATCCAGAGCTGAGAACCACCCAAATCTCATAATGTTCCAGCCGAAGAGTAATAATAGGGGCAAGGTTTAGGGTGCTTAAGGGGCAGTGGGGGAGGGAAGATTAGTATAAGTCCTGTTATAACCCCACTCTCTTCCTTAAGCAAGGAAGGAATGTTGAAAGGTGCCGACATATGCCATCGCAACATCTTTGACGTTCCGGGTCTTCTTGAATTTTGCTTCGCCTTATTTTTTTCCGCCACTTGCTTGGGGGAGTTAGATCTTGGTCCGAAGGGTGCCCTAAACCCTAAACCCTACACCCTAGACCGCGAAATCTTCACATCAACCTTCTGCCACAGTGCCGTCTCACCTTGCAGGCCTTGTGAATGGGAAGAATGAAATACAATGAATACACCACTAAAAGAACGATTCTTGATAGGCCTCCAAGAACCCTTACACCAATTGTCGACATAGACATATGGTAGATGCTTGAGGCCCAAGGAAACTGCCAGATGCTTTGAGCGTCTTCGGGGGTGTATTTCTAAGGGCCGTTCGGGAAAATGAGCATGCACAGGATTCTTCCCAGGGTGCCAGTTGCCTGCGCGAAACGCCTGGCCCCATGAGTGCGCAAAGTTTCCACGCAGACTTGAGGGGCGACTTCTGGTTTAAAGTTTAGGGTTAGGGGACCAGATGAAATTTTGATGAATTTAATACAGGCCGCTCGTACGAGACAAGTCGTGTGGTGAATTTAGCCGGAGAGCCTGAGGACCCTTAACGGCACATCCTCTGGGGCCATTCCTCATCGTGGCTGAGGATGCCCTTGTAGAATAGCATTTGTGGCTTTAGGGTTTAGGGTAGGTCCTAGACGGCTCTGAGCATACATAGCTTCTGCTAAGGGCGTCCTGAGCCACACCTCCCAAAAGGACTTTTTTGCACTTACTCAAACCCCAGAACACTTTTTTGGGGTTGCGGGCCATAATATTACCTACTTTGGAGGCCCAGGTAACATCAGCCCTTAGCCACAAAGCCCCCAATGTTCGTCCCCAAACGGAAACCCCTCGCGGCAGCCTTAGTAGAATCTCAGGCTTCCAAAGCCCTTTCTTCCCCCTAAGGCTCCAAGGACCCAAATAATAGGGTTGGAGGGCCCAAATACTATAACATTCATGGCATTTGGGCCCTACAACCCTTTTTTTGGGGTCCTTGGACCCTCAGGGTCCTATACCCCAAGCAGTTGACTTGAAACCCTAAAACCCTAACCGTTTAAGCTTGCAATCCTCAACCTTGTACCTAGAAAACTCAAAGGTGGGGGGAGTCTTGGCTACAATCAGGTAAAGCCCCATGGTCCCTCATAGCTAACTCTGAAGAATACCAGTTTTTTCGTAGTAGACCTACCAAGCTCAAACAACCTGCATCCCTGTATGTCATCCCGCTTTCCATCTCATTTTCAAGTCTATCACCTGTGTTTTTGTCCATTCCGGTGCATTAAAACCCTAGGCTCTAAATCTTAATTAATGTGAGAACAGGTGTATGCGTACATACACACACACACATATATATATATATATACATACACTTAATTCGTCGCAACCCCTATATAAAAGCAGCCCTTCTCCCGTCCCTCTAGGGTCCCTCCAACAAGGTACCTTTAAGTTTTGGGAAGCTCTCATATAATGCACTATAACCTTTACCCCCTAAACCCTAGCCAATCCCTCATTCCGAAACTTTGGCCTTCGTGGGAAGCAGCCGCCAGACCAAAGGATCGCTTTCTGCGCATGCACAGCGCGCAAAATCAACTTGTTGTTGTCGAGCAGAGTTTAGGGTTTACGGTTTCGGTTTGGGGCTTATAATCAACAGATATTCCCTTCACATTAATATCACAAACACACCCCGCCCATGACATTAAATTTGTCCCCCCCTGTATCAGGTCTGGGATACGCCAAAGCCAAACCCAGGGACATTGGTTCATAGTTGCCTCTGGGAAGTATGAAGAACCGTTGTTGTGGCCAGGTCTACTTGGAGGTTCATGGGACATAGTAACGGGCTTAAAGTCCTGCCTATGATTGGGGTAACCCCTATAAGGTCATCCAGGGGGGTTATAAGTAGGGTTATAAGCCCAGTTATAAGTAGTTGCTAAGTCCCATGAACCTCCAAGTAAGATTTAGGGACAAGATAACGGAACTACGGCCACAGATGGAGTTTTTGGTGTATGCGTTTTTACTTGGTTATGCCTGTGGAAGTGAATCCCGTTCCGCTATTACAATGAAACCCCCCCACCCTCCTACTAATGAATATTCCAGACATAGTACCATCATATGTTTTTTGGGGGACGTTTGTTATTTGGGGTGCGGCTTTGATCATTGAGGGAGGAAGTCCAAAGTCGTTAAAACATTGGCAAGAAGAAGAAGTGGGCCGACACCTCAGCATTTCCACCTCGTGCTCAGCAGGGATTTAGGGAACGGATCCCTGCATTTGTCCCTTTATCATTTGTTAAAATAATCCCGACTTCCTCCATTCCCTTCTAAGATCCGGGGATAGTTGGTAGTTTCCATAATGAGGGGGCCCCAATATAGACGCCCACATGCTAGAGTCCTTTAACCCTTATTGAGACCCCCAAACCTCATTGTTGAAGACCCTATATTCTCATCTACCACTTATAATCCTATAGAACCCTCTGGCAAGCCTTTAAATGGTACAGCCAACTTTAAAGATTTGGGGAAGGTGCAGATCAACAACGAGACGAAGATGGTCCATTCTCAGCAGACAATTTTGGAGGCGTCCTTTGTTCCCGAAAGCATAGGGATATACGGGGCATGTTTTTGTAATAGGGTTGAGGACTCAGGGGCTGTCTATGTTATCTCCATCGTGGAGAATCGAAAAGGAAAATGGAAAATGAAATGCTCTTGGGGTTACATAGGGGTTTATAGAGATTTCGTTCTGTGGGCGCCCAAAAAGTTACTCATATGATGGTCCGAGGGCTCCTCGCACAATTTTTCAGCGAGGGTACTTCGCACATTCCGCAAGAGGACGTTGGTAATGTAGACCCATGATTAATAACCCCCCTCCTTTTAAGGGCCTGAATATTAGGATGGGTTTATTAATCAGCGGTCCGGGTTAATGGTTCAGGCTTCTAACCTGATGTTCTTGGCGCACGCGGAGCTTATGATCGAGGGCTCGGGCTCAAACAAGGTACTGAGCTTTCCGAGATCTCAAGGCTCCAGGTGCCTGTATGAGTGCTCTTAGGAACTTGGGGCATTCCTGTGTATATGACTACTTTTGGCCTCAGGTATATCATACCTAGAGCCTGATTTTAGGATCTAGCCGGGGCAGAAGGCCACCAAGCACTAATCACGGCTTGGTCATTCGCACATTTTTGTTGCTTCTGCGCAGCTTTTCGAGTCTAGGGCAAAGAGAATTTCAGAGGATGTTTGCAATCGAGGGATGCGCAGCAGAATTCCTACTTCGAGGGTTGACATTCCAGGGCGGGTAAGTAATGTTGGCGCTGATACTGGGACGAAAGCTCTAACAACTCCTCCCCCTCTCCAATTTGGAGTCTGGCGCTCCAGGGGTTTATAACATCTACATGTTGCAGCTGACCATGATCATTCTGCGCCTGTTATACCAGGTCATAGACTGTTTTTTTCTTCCAGGTCAGTTCAGCAACCAGGGTGAGGGCGCTCGTGCTAGTCGTGCCTTAAAGATGGCCCCTGCATATTTCAGGGTTCCTATAACAAAGGTTGAAACTGATAACATATTCGGGTCTTTGTTGGGGACACCCTATTTTGGGCAACTGCCCAATGTAACCTACAATAGGCCGACAAGTGTACGACCGGACCTGCATTGGGCCAACAAGTCTGTAAGTAGGACCTACATTGGGCTCACAAGCCTATAGATTGGACCTGCATTGGGATTACAATTACAAGTCTATAGCGAGGACCTACATTGGACTTGCAAGTCGGTAAGCAGGACCTACACGGAGACTACAAGTCTTAGGTATGAGCCGTAGTATAAACTCCTAGTGTCTCCCTTAATAACTCTTTTGTAGTCCCTGTTTCATCCTGTATATAACGCCTTTTAACGCGTTAAGATTATAGCTCATATGACCTTTAACATCTGATGAACTGAAGGATTCGTGGCTTTTAGGGCCCAGGGTTTAGGGGTTTTAGGGTTGAGGTTTAAGGGCTTTGGAGAGACACCCCGGTACAGATGCAGGGCCTGGCTCCAGCTGTTACCGAGGCCACGTGGGATCCAGCACGAGTCCGGAAAGATAACATTCCGGACGCCGGGGTGAGACTGCCGCGAGCGCCCATTCGGCCCCATTTGGCGGGAGGTGCCACCAGCCCTCCCGATCAAGATGGAGGCGCCATTGGCACAAGAAGGCGGCACGGTGCCAGCGGGCGTGCGCATGAATATCGGGTCAAGAGCCCACAGTCTTCCCCGCACGAGATGGCGTACCATGTGCTGCCCGAGGATTGAAAGCAGTGGGCTCAGCACACCCCACATAGAGGATGCGTATCTCAGGGGCCCCCTCGAGGATACATTACGATTTGGCTACGAGTTCTTAGGGAAAAGCCCCTAATAGGGGGACCCCTACCATATATCCCCCTTATATTCCTATATAACCCCTCATCCTCCTATTTTGTCCCCATACGGTATAGATGGGTCCCTATCAGGGGTGTATCCTTGACTTTGTAGTCATAGAAGACGCGTATCTTATAAGCCCCCTCCAGGATACATTACGATTTGGCTACGGGTTCTTAGTAGGAAGCCCCTAACAGTCCACAAACTTAAGCTGGAGAATGCTTAGCGTCGCCCATGTGACAAAATCCTTAAGCCCGTGCAACCCGTAACCACTCCCAACCTGCTAAACCGCGGGAAGCACTCACATGCGAAAGCCCTAAGTTCGCCCTCAACGCGAACACAATCAAAGTTCTGAAGTCGACAAGGCCAGCCTAAACTAGGTTGCTGTTAGGGGCCTTAAAAAGACACCATAACTAATTCGTTTTTTAGTAAGTAATAGGGTTTCCTCATGAGAGTGATCTTTAAAAAAGTTTCTTCAACCCAGTCAACCCGTAAACTTCTCAGACCAGCAGTAATCTTCGCAAGCCCTTACGCCCAATAAGTCCAACAAATCCCATTAACAAATCATAATGCTCTTACCGATCCCCCAAAACCCAGTGGGTTCCGTAAACTTTGCATCATGTCGCTTTTATAGCCCGATGATAATTAGAAGCGACAAATCTAGCCTTTTTGGACTAAGGCCAATCAGCAGGTGGGAAAACCAAAGTATATGCTGCAGTCGGCCGTGTCATTCCTCCACCCAGTACCGGTCCTTCACCGGGTCTGTTTAAGGGACTAGTATAGCTCCAAGTATTAAATTTTGGCAACGGTTACAGTCAGGAGGAACGACCCAAACCCTAAACCGTCAAGCCTGAGCCCTAAGCCCTAAATCCTAGAGCCGAAGCCCTAAACCCTAAATCTTTAATCCTAAAGCCGAAGCCCTAAACCCTAAATCTTAAATCCTAAATCCTAAGGTCTAAACCCTAAATCTTAATCTTTTAATCCTAGACCCAAAGCCCTAGACCCAAAGCCCTAGATCCCAAAGCCCTAAATCCTAAACCCCTAAGCCCTAAACCCAAACCTCTGAATCTTAAGTCCTGTCCCCAGTCTTCCATCAAAGACTTCGGGCTGAGAATTCCCTACAATTGCCACACCCTGAGCCTGGGTTTAGGGTTTAGGGGTTTAGGGTTTAGGGTTTAGGGTTTAGGGGTTTAGGGTTTAGGGTTTAGGGTTGAGGGTTTGGGGTTTCGGGTAGAGGTTTACCTGGACCCCAGCCCCAAAAGTATACTTTCTAGTGGGTTATGTAGAGTTATGTAGGGATATATAGGAGATATACATTAGGTGGACCCCTACCCAGTAATAGTGCTCATAAGTGATAGGCAGGATTGTATTAGGGTCCCGGTATATTCTTTTTATACGACTATTACAGGTTGGGGGGTCCTCTTAAGATACATATAACATCTGTTGTGGCTCTTTTGCGCGGGTCTTGGGCCATGTTTTGCGTATGTTCGAGGTCTAGGCAGACCCGGGCAGTTTACAAGCGGGGTTCAGGGCTTGGGGTTGGGCGTTCAGGGCTTAGGGTGTAGGCTTTAGGGTTTAGGGCTTAGGGTTTGGGGCTTACGGCTAGGGCTTAGGGTTTATGGCTAAGGGTTAAGGGTTTAGGGCTTAAGACTGAGGGTTCAGGGCTCAGGATTTTGGGTTTAGGGCTGAGGGTTTAGGTTTCCGTAGGGTTCCAGACCTTACCTGAAACCGTGGTATATACATAAAACAGCCATGAGCTTGATTTCCAAGTCTGAACTCCTTGTACTCTTTCACATGCAGTTTAGGTTTCTAGGGCAATGGATGGTACCTGGGGGCTCAGTCTTTTTGATTGTTTCAGTGGGTCAGGCCAAGATTTGGGGATTCAGCCCCTACAGTCTAGACTCCTTAAAGGGGGTTCTATACAGGATTATCTAGGGGAGAATTATAAGGGTTATAAACGGAGTTACTAGGAGTTTAGATTATATCTCATGAGGTCCAGAGTGTTTGGTGTTAACAGGGTTTACGTTCAGGGTTGTCAGTGCAGGCGGGCTTATCGAACATGCAATTCCTTGGGGCCATAGTTCATAAACAGAGGACCAAATCTCCAAAGTTGGGTTCCGTAGAGCCTCGACCATATCCTAAGCTTTACTGTTTCTGCCGGGCCTAAACCCTCAACCCTAAATTGTTGGGCGTGGGCATTCTGTTTGAACGGCTACAGGTCTTAGAGGCCTGGACATCATGGCTCTTACGGCTGCTAGGGCCAGGAGCTAGGGTTTAGGGTTTATTACCATTACTTAGGGTTTCGGGGCGGATTTTGGATTTTGAAATTTTCAACTTTTAAAATTTTGGAATTACGGAAATTGATTTGAGTACTCTACGTAATGGTAAGTTTATGTGGGCTTGAGGGTTTTAGGGTTTTAGGGTTTTAGGGTTTAGGGTTAGGGTAGAAGCCCTGCTGGCCTCTAGGTAGCTGGGTTAGACAGATGATATATGAGCTATAATCTAAACTCCTAGTATCCCCTTATACCCCTTATAGTAGTCCCATATCTGATCCCGATATAACCCCCTTTAAGGAGTTTAGACTATAGCTCATATAGGGTCATGTCATGTAGGGTTTACGGTCCGTAGGGGTTTTGTGTAGCCTTTTTTGCGTTGTGCTCTAGGAAGCAGCCCCCGCTCGCGACCTCATGTAGGCGAACACTGCGCCTACTACCTGTCATTATTATTCTTATTGTTGTTAGTATTATCAGTACTATCATTGTTCTTATGAGCTTAGGGTTTACTCGGCGCCTGCGGCGCAATCCGGAGACCACGTTGGGCATCTACAACGACGCCCACTTTGAGGACGTCGGCAAGTTTTGGGGAACATGCAGGCCAGATCCACTGTCCACATTCAGGTGCGGGAGCTGTGGTATGCTCACGTCCCCAACTACGATCTCCATACTTGTCGGCTGTCCAGAGCCATAGCAGAATTTCTGAGATGATGGCGGAGGAAACTTGCCGCGAGAAGCTCACCTTTGCCCAGTGCCTCTTGTTGGGATCCTGTTTCTACGGCATCACTGTCTCTTTGCCTTCCCTTCTGAACTCGAGTACGGAGGGAATGAGGTTAGGGTTATTGCCCGTCATCTATTTGCAGACCTTAAGCTCTGAACCCTGAAGGCAAACTAGGTCTTTCCTTGCACCCAGAAGCTTGAGCCCCAACGTCCAGCCAACTGGGCCGTGTACAAAAAACCGCCCGACAGTGACAACTTTACCGAATGAAGAACTGCAATTCTGTCCCACAGTACTGTCTTAGGCAGGTTCAGGTTTGATTGAGGGCATTTAGCGCAGTGTTATAAAGTTATTTTGGCCATTTAGCACAGTGTTATAAAGTTGGGCCCACACATTTCACCCACAATGAATTTGCCTCCTAACTAATCAAGACTTGCTGGAGCTACTTTTAGTTTTGAACCAGTCCAAACACTCTGAATTTGTTTGTAGTACCCGAGCACGGCAATCTGTCGCGCAAATTCACAGTTTTCCAGATCATTGGCTCTCTTTGGCATCCTCAAAAATTGATTAAGGGGGATACTAGGAGTTTAGACTATAGCTCATATGAACAACGATTGATCCCATCATGAGTCATGGCAGCAGACAATGAATCCCTAGCTTTAAGCTGCCACCTAGCTCTACATCACATAGGCTGAAGCCCAAACTTCTAAGATTAAGTTTCAAGACCTCAACCTCGAACCCACACTCCGAAACCCCAAGTTGGCTCAAACCTAAACCTATGCAAGTGTAACCCCAGCCCTCAAGCCATACATCTTATATCAAACGCCAAACCTGAACCCAATCTGGCTCCTACAGCATTCCTGTCCAGGAACTTTTGGACCCAGGTAGATGGCTGTATAATCATGTAGCTTCCATTTGCTTGTCCATTCCTCTACATATCCTTTATAAAGGCTCATCTAGCCCTGGATGGAAAAAGGATGAGACCATGTACTACTAGCCTTTGGGAACCAAAATCCCTTAGCCCTAAAACTCCAGGTCCTTAAGCCAGTAATCCTAAACCCTAAGCTCCAAACCCTGAATCCTAAACCCTACTTGTAGCCTGTGGAAAACTCACGGTTTACCAGGCCGCGCGGGCATTTGTGGTGCTTGCGAGGCTCTTGTGTCAAGTAGGGGGATGAGGCAGTTTAGGGTTCATGGTCTAGGGCTTAGGATTGAAGTTCTAGGATGTGGGACTCAAGGTTTAGGATTTAGGGTTGAGGGTGTTTAGGAATTTTCGGTGTGGGGTCTATGGGGTTTAGGGTTTGGGGTGTTCAGGATTTAGGGTGTGGCGTCTAGGGTTTGGGGTTGAGGGTTTGGGGTCTAGAAGGTGGATAAAAGGTATTTAAGGTGAGGTTATGTGGGGGGTATAGGCGACATATAGGGGTATGAAGTGGTATATCTGTCTCTCTGTGTGTGTGTATGTATGTATGTATGTATGTATGTATGTCTGTATGTATGTATGTATGTATGCATCCATGTATAGGAATGGAAACACGCATTCCCAGAAGCTTGCGTGGCCTTGAGCTTTGCAGAATCCATCGCAACATTGGGATGGCCCACCAAACCCTTAAAGAAACAGATTGCCACCAAAGCATCAGGTTTAGGCTTTAGGGTCTAGGGTCCTATACTCGGCACATGAAAGTCTAAAGGGTCAGACAGCTTTCCTTTGGCTGTTCTGTTCAGGGTTTCGGGAAAGATCACCTGGCTGCTGATAATTCCCTCCCTGAGAATGTTCAAGTGTAGGGTCAGGGATTAGTGGTTGGGGGTTTCGGGTTTAGGGCTCAGGGTTAGGATAGATTAATGTTCTCAAGACAAAGTATCGTGAGTTCAGCCTTAAGTGTGGTTGTTGGGAATATAGCTACAAATTGCCTTGATTCAGTGTTGAGATATATTGTGAGTTACCCAGAAGATAATCTCCCCCATCCCCTAAGAAATAGTCTGCGAAAGATGGTACTGTATTGGGAGTATTCGTTCGAAGGATACTTAACATCCTGCATGACCCTAAGTACCTTATCCTGTGGGAATAATGGTACTATAGTATACTAACGCCATGCAGGATTGTTAGTTTCAACAGTTGTTGGGGTCCCATTTTGGTTCCCCTAAATATTAGGTGTCGTAATATAGCTTGTAACCAAAAGGGGCCCGTAGTTTAACAACAACCCTGTTAGGAGTGCCTTTGGTTCTCTTCTTAGGGGCATGGAAGCCCTAAACCCTAAACGCTAAACCCGAAACCCTAAACCCTAAACCCTAAGCCTTAAATCCTACGCCTGCAGAACCTGAGACACGGAAGACGAGCTTCGGGCTGCTGTTTTTTTGAAGGGAGCATGTTAGCTTATTGATGGATAGTAGGGAATGAGAGCATAAAAGCCCTCAAATATCCCTATGACATATATATATATATATGTGTTCCTCGATTCTACTACCCTCCAGTAAGTTAGGGGCTTTGGGGGCTCAGAGGTTTGGGGTTTAATGACTTTTAGGTTCAGGGGTGCGGGGGTTTGGGGCTTTGCGTGCAACATGTAGAAGAGCAGCCGACTAGCAGCAGGCATCACTTTGGAGGTCCGCAAAAGCCTCAGCAGGCTCCAGCTGGTGGAAGGGGCCTCGCTGGAGCCCTCCAAACTAAAGCCGTCAAAGTCCAAGGCCGTAGAAGCCCAAATAAAGCTTTGCGAAGCTTCTGAAAAAGGTACTCGATGCGTCCGAAACCCAACCGGCGAGAGCTACAAAGTACTGCGGCAGGACAAAAGTTCGCCACACGGACTCAAGTTGACACATCTAGGGCTATGGCAACC
>CAJNIZ010017781.1:6516-26306 GCA_905231905.1 Symbiodinium pilosum
GGGTTTAGGGTTTAGCGTTTAGGCCGTCCGTTGCACGTGTTTCATCATATGGGCGAAATCTCTGAGGAAGGATTCAGTACAATATGTGTGAACTTTCACAGCAACCAACCTCAAAATGATAGTTGGAAAACTGGATTGAGCTGGCTCATCTCCCTCAAATGTTAAGCCCCCCCACCCCCTTGATATGAGATATGCCCAATAGATGAAAAAGACAACGAAGGGGAGTAGTTAATATTGGGGGGGAGGGGGTTAATATTAATTAGCGGAATGGGGATGATACATCCAGGAGGTTCCCATCCATTAAGAACGATCCTCGACCTTTTACTGGCACCTTTTTAAAAGCTTCTGAAATCCTGAATTTATTCCAGCCATACGCGCTACCTAGAAGAACGCAGGCCCCACTCCCAACCAACCCCCTTGCTACATTTCAGAACACTCAACAGCTCTGCCATTTGGCGAAGTGTTGGGTACAAACCTTCTTTGTTTCTGGTTACTTTGGTTATTCAAGGTCCGTAACCCCTAAACCCCAAACCCCTAAACCCCTAAACCCCTAACCCTTAAACCCTTAAACCCTAAGCCCCTAAACCCCCAGACCCTTAACCTTGGCTTGGCTCAAGAGGAGCACGCCTAGGCTTGACGAATATGTCAACAACTCCAACAACGTCAACAGCTCAGCCATTCAGTCGCTCAGCAGCAGAAGTTCAGGGTGTATTAGGGGTTTAGGGGTTTAGGGGTTTAGGGTTTAGGGTTTAGTGCTTCGGGTTTAGGGTTTAATTACTTCAGACCCAAATGGCCTTCAGTTATAGTATTCCATATAAGGCACTTAAGAGTTTAGGATTGCCTGAACCTCAAGAGTAGGTAGAATAAGAGCCCAGAACCCCCAAAAACAGCCCAAAAGGCAATCATGCTACAACATTTTTGGGGTTCAGGTACGGTTTAGAGTACTCTAGTGTTCGTAGGGTTTAGGGCCATTTAGCAGCATGGCGGCTTGGAAACGATGGTGAAATCTGTCACTCAAACGAAGCTCTAAATTGGAGTTTCCTAAAATTAGGGGTACCATTTTGGGGTCCCATAATAAGAACTGTAGTATATTAGTGTCTAGATCTGGGGCCCTCTTATTTTGGGAAACTACCACATCCTACATCCTCGTATTGTCTCCTTTTCACCCTTGTGGCGCCTCGGGGTGAATCCGAGAATCTCCCACCCTTTAGGCAGGGAAAATCTCTAAGCCCCAAACCCCAAACCGTGTACTATAGCTTCTTGGGAGTCCTTGTAATGAGCGTTTGTAGCGCTGAGTGGAGAACCTCTAACCTCTAGGGATATGTAGAACTCCACTACAACTAAATGAGCTGTAGCAGTCTAAACTCCTTGTATCCCACTTTAATAACTCCTACAACAATCCCCTATATAACCCCCCTCACAATCCCCTTTAAGGAGTTTAGACCCTAAACTGTAAACCCTAAACCTTAAACCCTAAACCCTATATAACCCCCTTCAAGGAGTTTATCCCATAGCTCCAATGATTTCCTTTCTTGGGCCCGGAAACACAGCAACTGCGGAGTTCTGTAGGTTCTCCTAAGCCCTAGACCCCGTATAGCCCCCATACCCTTGAAAAGGTGAAAGGGTGTAGGGTTTAGGGTTTAGGATTTGGGGTTGAGGGTGGAATACCCTAGACCCTAAACCCTCAAGCCCAGCTAAATGCAAATTGTATGGTGCCCAGGACTTGAGCAAGATCAAAAACTCAAAGGGGTCATCTGTTGAGCCCTAAACCCTCTACAATTTCCATAAACTCAAGCACTTACCCAAAAACCTTAAATTCAACACCCCGGGCCCTATACCTACGCAGCCATGGAAAGGTATCTGATGCTGGCGAACAGCATGGCACAGCAATTGGCGCAGTCTTTGGGTGCCGGCGCCACGATGTGCGGTGCTTAGAGCCAGTTTAGAGTCTAGGGTCGGGATGAAGGTGCGATTTAGGGTTTGGAGTTTTAGGGGTTGATTCAAAGGTCCTGAGAAAAAAGTTATTCTACAGATACAGGGGAATGAGTTTCCATAATTGCCATTTTGGGAACAAGAAGTCTGATCAACTACCATGTAGAGTTTTGATGAATGCGGAATCCCGTGGTGATTCTTGGGTGGTTTCTCAACATGCAAGGGGCTCTCGTGTTTAGTTCCACTTGGCTTGGGTATAGGGTTTGGGGTGTAGTTAGGGTTTGGAGTTTCGGGCTTAGAGTTTACGGGTAGGTTCTTGGGTCAGAGTGTCCGCATGCTATTCATAATGCAGGTCCTCCATAATGATATGACACCCTGGAAGCCCAGTTACATACAGAGTGCAGACCCTAAACCGAGTAGGTTCCTGTCTTGAAGCGTAACACAATTTGATATACAAAGCGGCTAGAGAACAGTAAGGGACTAGATTGGCAACTGGGACCTTAAGCCCTAAACCTACTGTTCGTTCAATGGGTTGAAGGTTTAGGGTACTCATCTTGCTCATCCTTGTGCTTCCTTTATACTCCGAATGTGTCGTTTTTGTCAAAGCAGGGTTCCGAACTGTATTCTCCAGATTACATGGACTCGCTCCAAAGACAGCTTTTTTTTGCAAGCCGTTTAAACCCTAAACCTGAAGTCCAAGTTGTGTAGAAACCGTCTTCAGGCTAGGAGTACTAGGTAGTACGGTCAACAGCACATGCACCATGCACTATCATCTAAAGTCCTTAAAGGGGGTTTGGGTTTAGGCTTTATAGGGTCTAAACTCCCCTAAGGTGGATTATAGAGGGGACTACTATAGGGGTTACTAATAGGGATACTAGGAGTTTGTCCTATGACGACATCAGGTCCACTATTGCCAGGCCCAGGAAACGCTTCCTAGCGGCGTTCTACCGGACCAAGCTTTGGTTCCAACATTTAAATCGATATGTGGAACTTGCCGCTGCCGGCAACAGCTCTCTGCCCCACCTTGTCCCTCCTTCATGGGAACCTGTTCACTTCTGTTACCGTTGTCGCATCGACGTCCCGGTTGGGATTCAACCCTGGGCCTTGCAAGTCAACTGGCGTGGTGCTGCCTGCCCGTCTGATGCCGTCATTCAGGTCTGGCGCACGCAGTTTCTTGAACAGCTTCAAATGCTTCGAGGGGTGATCTCCACCCTGCAGCTGCAAAGCCCAGACTAGTATTACGCCACCTCTACTAATTATTGTACCATTAACTGACCGGCCGACACCCGTTCGACTGTTTCACCTGCCAATGACCAAGACTTATGTCCGCTGTACTAGGAGTTTAGATAATGGCTCACATGCTTATGAACTGCTTCCGGATTGGAGCCGGATCACATGTTGTGGCCCAACGTAAGGCGTGCACAGTGAGATAGGCCTGAAGATTTTGCAGTTGATCAGTGACACTCCCGCACCTGTGGTGGGGGTTCAGGATTCCGATTTCAGGGTGTGGGGGAGTCTACCCGGCCTTTTGTAAAACTGGCCTTTTGTAAAACTCTTGTTCTGCTTTTGTTTTTGACATTCCCTACGACTTGTTTCAGTGCAAAGCAAGGTTCGATAGCAGGGGTGACTTCAGCTATCAGACTATCAGAACTTGTCATACTATAGCTTAAACCCTAAACCCTATCTTATACTAACCCTTAGGCTGCATAGGAGTCAGAAGGTGTTTACGGAGGTCCCTCTAAGCGGATTATCAAGGTTGTTTTGAAAAAAACCCTGCATGAAATTCAATTCCCGAGGCTTTCTTAGGGCATGGGGTTTAGGGTTTAGGGCAACCCCCTCCCCATCATGGGGATGATAATGGGGATCCTAACATAAATTGAAAGGGGGGTATATTAATCACGGGTCTACATTATGTAGGAACCACTTTGCCCCAGGGGTTATATTGGGATAATGGAAAAGAAAATGGAAGCTGCCGCTTACAGTAGGTTTAAGATTCAGGTATTGTCATATAGGTATTTCGGCGTTTTGGGGCAGGGGGAACAGGAGGCCCATGGAAGTATTAACCCGGCCCCGTAAACCCTAAGCCGCACACCGTCTCTACGTCGTTGGGCTCGTGACTTGCCGAGGATTGCAGATGAGCCCACCCTCTTCCCAGGCACGTGGATAGACAAACGGTTCAGGGCCTAGGCTTTAGCGCCCAACACTCTAAACCTCAGAAAGCAAGCGCCCACGCCCACCCCGTAAAAAATGATCTTCCCTACTCGGACCCCATGGTGCCTAGAGGGTTGGATGTGTTCGATTCGGGGGGTGTTTGATGAAGGGCTCTAATCTTTTGTCAAAAGTGCTGCACTTCTGAGTGGGAGGTTGTGACAAACATAATGCGTCCCATTAAGATAAGGCCGCTCAGATTTAGGGTCTCTAAACCCCAAACTCCCAGAGGGGCCGCTATTTCCCCCCCCCCCCTTCTCATGGTTTCAGGTCTAAGTGACAGGAAGATCGCCCTAGACCCCAAACGCTGTGTCAGCCTTGGCAAAGATGTGTATCCCCCCTAAACCCTAGATGCTTTGTCATAGGGTTTAGGGCTTAAGGGCAAAGATGCGCAAACCAGACCCGAAACCCTAAAACCCTGAACCCTAAGCCCTAAACCCTACACCTCCCCAGCATCTGTGTGGGCTCACGGCTTAATCTGGGGAAGCAAATGAAAACAAGTGGGCAACTAAATATAAGCTGGATTCCAACAGGGGTTTGTAGGCTGTATAATTACCAAGTATCAAGCTGTGGTTCATTTGGGTTTTCTCCATACTATAGTTATACAAAGAACCGGGGGACTAAACAAGCACTAGCAATTCTTCTTTCATGCCCTCACCTAGACCACGGTGTCCACTTCATTCTCCATGTTCTTTTCCATGTGGGGCGGGGGGTTGGGGGGTAACCCAAACCCTAAATCCTAACAATTACTTGGGCATGTATATTCCCCCAGACATTGCTGAGTATGCAGGCTTTCTGCAGACCATTAGGATGAAACTTTTGATATTGTGGGGTTTTGGGTTTAGGGTGTGGGGACCCGAAAAACTAAACAGTAGGTTTTAGGGTTGAGCGGCTTACGGTTCAGGATTTTGACTTTTGGGTATACAAAGGCAGGGGGCACATTAGGGTCTATACAGGGCCCCGTCTTCATGGAAACCACTATGTAACGCGAATGATCCTGTGTTCATGATTTGTGATGACCCGTTTCCTTGGTAGGTTTGGAAACGAGGCCCCACAATTTCTTCTTTGTTTCACGTCAGACCCTAAACCCAAAATCCTGAAACCAATTAAGACCTTAAACCCTCAACCCCCATGGCAAAACCTGTCGATGGTAGTTTCCCAAAATAGGGGGACCCCAATGTAAACCTTAAAATACTACAGTACTCATTTTGGGGGGTCCCAAAAGGTATCCCCAACTTTGGGAAGCCTATGGATGTTGTCGGGACCTTCAAGGGCCGGCTGCAACATCTAACTTCAGGACAGGATCCCAGGATGCCGAGACCCGCAGTTTGGGGTTTAGGGATCGCATGCTTCCAGGTAAGTCTAAGAGCTCTAAGCGCGGAAGCCCACAAATCCTAATGCCTATCAAGCCTGGAGTTTGTACATACTCTGAGATTGCAGAAGCCCAAGAGCCTGAAATGTAAGAAACCTGAAGCGCCTGAAGCCCAAACCCTAAACCTGACAAACTTCGAATCCTATTGTTGGCAAGAGAAACCCTCCTCTGGTATAAACTAGAAGCATGGTTACAAAGGTAATATAGGCTTTAGGGGCTATTTAGGGATAATGGAAAAGAACATGGAAAATACTATAGGGTTTACGATCTAGGGCTTAGGGTACTTGTTTCCTAGGCCCCCGAAGTATGTAGAACATCTTTTTCGTTGGCTTTTTAGTGGTTTTGGGCTATTTACATACTTGGGGGTTTTATGGGGTCATGCAGATTTACGGTATCAGCCGTATGAATTTAGGTACTGGCCCTAGCCAGTAACAGCTGGATAATACTTATGTTATATGAGTATCTACAGCCATTAATATGACCCTATTATAGACTGTTCCCTAAACCCTAAGCCCTATACCCTGTATCCCTAACCCTAAACCCTAAATCCCTAAACCCTAAACTTTCTTGGTGTAGGAGTTTGCAAGCCCGTTTCCGACGGCGGGCTTGGTTTCGACCTTCGCCAAAACAGCTTCGCAGGCACACCACATGAGCTGTAGTCTAAACTCCTTTATACAGATTTTAGGCTTTGGAGTCTAAACTCCGTGGAGGCGGTTCTATTGGGTTTAGGGTTTTGGTTTCTGAGTCTAAACGCCTTGAAGTCGGGTTTAGGGTGTAGGGTTTAGAGTCTAAACTCCTTCGAGGCGGTTATGATATCGGATTCAGGTTTTAGGAGTTAATGTTTAGAGCCTAACCTCCTTCAAAGGGGTTGTATAGGGTCTAGGATTTAGGGCTTAGAGCGGCCTATCTAAGGGATTATATAAGGGAGTATTTTAGGGGTTCTGACGGGGGATAAACCCTAAACCCTAAACCCATAGCTCACATGTCTGAAGTTGCCCAGAGAATTCTGTAAAATTAGGGTTTAGGGTCTAGGGTTAGGGGAACGAAAAAAACATGCCAAGTATCATTCATACCTGGACCCTCAAAACTAAATATGTAGACTACTAGCACTTTTTGTTGTTGGCAAGTGGTATTGGGCCATGATTTTACCTACTTCTAGGATGCAGGTACGAGTTCCGGAATCTCCCTGTCTTAAGATGCCTTGGGTCTTGCTCCTGTACAACGGCCATGATTCTACTGTCCTTTAGAAATGGGGGGGGGATGTAGGGCTCCATACGAGTGTGGGTATGGTATGTACTCCAAGGTTCCACATACCCAAACCCTGAACCCAAAACCCTAAGTGCAGGGTTGGGTAATTGATCCTATGCTCTCCCTGGCTATGGTGCACCTGAAGCCTCTAAGCTTGCGTGCTTGGAACCTGAAAGTACCTTGGTCCCTGTCAAGAAGCGAGATCTTGTTTTCTGAGCCAGAACCAAATGCGTCTTAGTGTTCCAGCGCCTGAAAAACCACGGCAGGGGCATAGATAGGCAAGCGCACCGGAGTAGGGTTTAATTAGGGTCTAGCGGGTTTAGGTCTTCCGCAGCAATCGTGAGCATTCTTGGAAAACCTCTTAGCTATTGTTCCGTCATAACTCATCTCTTTTCACGCCTGTGTTAATTCCCTACAGTACTTTAGAGTATTCCCAGGTAATCAGACCGAGACACTGTCGAAAAACACATGGCGTGTTCATTTCGCCCAAAATCCCCAAACCCCCAAGCCCAAAACCCTAAACCCTACAAAACCTATTAGTTATTCATATCCCAGCGAGGGGCCAAGTTTTGGGTGTTTTAAAGGCCGTCAGAGGAGGCCTATGAGATGGTGTGTTACCTGGATAAGCAGAGAACCTATAGGTCTCAGGGTTTAGGATTCAGGGTTGAAGGTTTAGGGTTTCTAGGGTTCTTAACCAAGGTTCAGGATTCAGGTTCGACAGGTTTAGGGCTTGCGGTGGAGGATCTGGGGTTTAGGGTCAAGGGCTCAGGGTTTGGAGTTTGAGGCTTAGCGGCTGGTATGGTATCCGTAGTACACTGCCCCCAATCCGCAACCGTTGAAAATGTTTGAACATGTTTATTTGTATACAGCCCGCAGTATTCCGCGCAAAATGAACGGTTACTAAACCCTGAATCCTAAACACTGGACCCCAAAGCCTGGACGCCCGAGCCCCCACAAGTAGGCAAAAAGGTCTAAACCCTAGATCCTCAAGCCCATATAAACTTACCCGTACTTAGGGTTCCCAACCTTAATCTCAAAATTTCAACAATTTTCAAGCTCCAAATAACCCCCAAACCCTACGTGATGGTAATGAACCCAAACCCCTACAACTAGGCCCAAAGGCCATTACTCTACTATACTTTTCGGGTTTAGAGCGTAGGGCCCGGGGATTCCTAGACCCCGAAACCTTCTGGGTGCTGAAGGGTGAGTGGTGTAGGGGATAGGGATTTAGGGTGTACCTGGACCCCAAAACTATGTAAGATTGTGTTCTTTATGGCCAGGGGTTTAGGGCTATTCTTTTACATACTTTTGGGGGTTTAGGTAGGGGTTTGGGGTGTAGGGTTCCACCCCACCCTGAGCACCAGCAAAAAAATATTAAACCCTAGAACCCTGAGCCCTATACGCTAAATCGTAAGCCTTCGGACAGGCCTATGGAAGGGCATGCTGCGCAAGAGAATCTCGCCTCTGTCAGGTTTTGGGGGGTGTGGCGGGGGTTTCGGGTTTAGGTTTTTAGGCAGTGGTTTAAAAGGTTTTAGAGGTTTCAAGTGTCAGGGCTTCAGGGATTCAATGTCTAGGGTCCTAAACCCTGAATTAAACCGCTTGATCTTAAACTTGGGCTTCAGGGCATCTAGGCTATTTAGAGTTTACCGGGCCAGCGAGCAGCCCTCAATTACAGTCGGCTTTCCTCTCATAAGTCCTGAACCCGAAGCCCTAAGCCCTATGTTGGATTTGCCAGGTAGGGTACCCTAAACCCTAAACCCCTAAACCCTAAACCACAGCTTCAGCACCAGCCCCACCCAGGTGACGAAGAGTGGACCATGCAAGACATCATGGATGCCGCGGCCTCGAGCATTCAAGGTTTAGGTTTTAAAGTTTGGGAGAGAATCTTGCCCCACCCCAGCACTTCCAAAGAAGACTTAATTCGACTCAGGCCATGTCATAGTTCCAGGGCCCTAGTATTCCAGGGCCCTAGTTCTGTGGAAATTGGACTTACCAAAGCCCGTTTAGTACAAGAAGGGTGGAAACTTTACATCATTTGGTGCTTAGGGTGATTCTGGGTACGGGGGCCCGAAAGTGCATGCGAAGACTACTGGGGTACTGTTTCCTACTAGGGTCTATGCGGGGCTTCCATAAACAGAGTGCCCTAATGCAGATTGCGCTATCTATAATCCTTGCGATAGGGACTCCCAAAAAAGAGGTCCCAGAAGGCCCCTGAATTTGTGGAAGCCGCCATTCATGGTCGCATGACACTTCTTTTTGGGGAAGGCTATACCCCAGAATCGGGGAAGCCGGTACAACATGCTAAAGTATCTCAAAGGTATTTGGGGATCGGGAAGCGGAATCCGATTCCTTGAGCACTTGAACTCTTGGGATTAGGGGTCATGGGACATGCATGCGTCAGGGATTTTGCTCTGGGCTTGGGTGAGTGCATAGCGAATTTCCTGGCAATATATTGCTGTGTGCATATGTGGGTAGTCTTTTAGGGGGCCTGGCGATGCCAGACCTAGCCATTATGTTGCGAATCGATGTCCTTCAACAGCATCCTCTTGACCCTTACTGTAGTACTGTAGCGGTTTAGTGTTTAAGGTTTAGGGTTTAGGGATATCCCTGTGGTAGGCCATATGGCTTTTGGATAGGGCTTGTTTTGGGCTCCGGGATACAAATCCTACCTTATGCAAGGTCATTGCTAAAATTCACCAGAGTTCGGGCAGCATGCTTCCATTGTCGCTACAGCCCGAAAACCTAAACACGAAAGCTACACTGTAATACCTAACCCCTAGACCTAAAACCTGTAGGCCAGCGCTCAGTTCGGGGTTTCTCCCCAGAAGAAGCTATACCGAAAATGGCTCGTGGTAATATTCCGAGCTTTAATTGTTAAACAGTATCCGAATCTGGATTCAGCTACTTTTAAAGGATGATGTAAGATAACATTCGTGTTTGGTACTAGATCTGGCTACAAGGTGGGGCCCGCAAGCTACATAACTCTACACGTACATCCTGTAACTATCTAGTCGTTCTGGGACTTATAACCTTGTTTATCCTAAACCCCAAACCCTAAACCCCAAACCCTAAACCCTAAACCCCAAACCCTAAACCCTAGATCCTAAACCCCCAAATCCTACACCCTAAGCCGCCTCCCTGTAATTAGAGAAGAAGTGAGCGCGCGCAACCGTGAAGTTGATTTCGAGTCCTTTTTCAGACCCAGAGTTCAGGGTTTAGGGTTTATAGGGTTTATGGGGTTTATAGGGTTTTTAGAGTTTAGGGTTTAGGGTTTGGAGTTTAGGGTTTAGGGTTCAGGGTTTAGGGTTTAAGGCTTGGCACCCTACACCCCAAGCCCTATAATGGGTTGAGAGTTTATGATTTATAAAACCCAAAACCCTACAACTCGAAACCCTACACCCTAACCCTTAAATCCGAATTTATCAGGGTTTGGAGCGTTGAGCTTTGGATGTATTTGGTGACCCCAAACACTTCGTAATGCTCTTGGACTGCCAGAAGGCTGGAAGAGTGCAGTGTGAGTGTCTTGAGGGTTTAGGGTTTAGCCTTTAGGGTCTAGGGTTGAGAGTTTTGAGAGTCTAGGGTTTAGGGTATAGATTTCAGGGTCTAGGGTTCAGAGTTGAGGGCCCTAAACCCTAAACCCTAAACAGCTTTGGGATGCTTTTGGGTTTGAAGTTTAGAGTTTTGTGGATCGCTTGGGCTGTAGCATTCATGTCTGGGACATACCTAGAGTAAGCAAAGTACCCTCAGCCCTAAACCCTTTGTACTTCAGGTTCCAGCACATTTACTTGTTATTTAGGTCTGGGTTCTGCAAGGTAGATCAGGTTCCATAGGGATTTAGGGTTTATGATAGAGGGTTTAGGGTCAGGGTTCCTTTCAGGGGTTTCGGACTAGTCTGATGGCACACGAGCGCTTCTTGCCAAATACCCCCTTTCCCCAGTACTAGAAACCCCCCCTTCTAAGCACGGACCCAAATCGCAGAGCCTTTATAAACCCCAAACTCTAAATCGATATTTTAGGTGGCGGGCCGACTTTTTAGCTCAATCTGGGGCGGTTTCTAAAAGTATGAGTTTTTTTTGATGTGCGTGTATCCTGGGGCTTCAAATAGCCCTAAGTACTATGTATGGATACATTTTTTATGTGTACTTAAAGGCCCCAACCAGGTAGTAGTTGGGGTTTTTATGAACTCAAAGTAGGTACGTAGATATAGGCTTGGGGCCCCAGGTCTATTCATGGACGGGATGGCACATTGGGATGTCTAATGGGGCCTCTTGTTTGGGGTTTAGTAAGTTTTAGGGTTGAGGGTGTAGATGGGGGATTGCCAAATGTTCCGGGCTGTACTGTAGACGGACCCGAAAAAGAGACCACAATTTTGGCAAGCTACCATTTGGGGGGTCCATGCTAGTCTAAATACTTGTAGGCTCCTTGACCACTTTCTTTTCATGTTATAGTCCCCCTTAAGTAGATAGAATATGGGGTATATCGGGATCTTGTTATAACATACCCAAAGCCATATTCTATCTACTTAAGGGGGACCCTGAACCCTAAACCGTAAAAGCATTAAACCCTAAACCCTATTTTCTATCTACTTGAGGGGGACTATATGGCCCTTACAACCTGGGACTCAGCCTACAACCAGGGCCTCACGGGCGCGCGCCTCGCACGAAGCGGCGAGGCTGTTGTCGCCGCTATGCAGAATGCCAAGGACAGGAAGAGCACAGGGGTATAGGGGTTTGGGGGTTTAGGGTTTGGGGGTTTAGGGATTTAGGGGTTTAGGGTGCAGGAATTAGGGTTTAGGGGTTTGGGGTGTAGGGTTAATAGAAATTTGCTGGGGTTATTTAGAGACTATGCAATGGTATAGATATGGATTGTGTTAGGCTGGGGGCATTTGGAAAAGACGATGGCAAATGAACTGGAAACCGTGGTTATTTCGAAGTGTGTATTTTTTGGGGGGTGGTTGATCTACCGTTGCGAAAATTAGTTAGGTTCCAAAAATTTGACGGAGTTGTTTGCTGCAATCGCCATCTCGGGAAAAGGAATCTGGATCAACTACCATTTGGGGTTCAGGGTTGCAGCATGTATGCCTTCACGTTATAAGGTTTTCGAGCTAGAGTCTAGAGGTTTATGGTTGCGTAAGGGTTTAGGGTTCACTGAATGGGTCTACTTTTCATCCTCTTCCACAAAGGAGTCTGCAGACTCTACGATCAGAGGCAAAGCCCGAGCAGTTCCTCCGCTGCGGTGTGGGCTCTATGCAATGCGAGGCAAATACATAGACACATATACCCCATATTCTATACCTATATAACCAACCCATTCTAGTAGTTCCCATTTCCTTTTCCATTATCCCCATTATACCCCTAAACCCTAAGCCCTAAACCCTAACCCCTACGTTTCCATTTTCTTTTCCATTATCCCCATGTAACCGCAATATGACCCTAACAATATACCCCATGGTTTGGCGAAGGCTGCCGTTCTGTACCCATCCCCAGAGATGGCGGCATGGTCGGTAGTGCGCCAAACCACGGAAAGCCTGCGTGCCAATCTCAGCCTTCGAGCTCCCTCTCAGACAAAGTCCAGCCAGGCAGTCTCTGCCAAGCTCCAGGCCTTTTGGATTTTGTCCTGTTTTGGTGGTGGTCATGCCTCTGACATATGTGACATGCTCAGCTCTTCTTTTTGAGTGATCACTCAGGTCTTAACCCAGATTTTCGCCAGAGAGTATACGTTGGGGGCATAGAAGGTATCCCGCGGTCAGAGAGAATCTTACATATCAAAATGTCTTGAGGGGGTTCTTGAGGTTCAGGGTTTAGCGTCGAGGGTCAGGGAAGAAGTAGCAAGCAAGTTGAGATCCAAGTCTTTTTGTGAATGCCCGAATCCCTAAACCCCTTCAAATTGGCATGGAAGCCCATCTAACCTTCTTCCACCAGACAGTAGCCTCTCTAGAGCTCCTCATTGGGTTCCTCATTAATCCTCAATTATTCCGGATGCCTACATATCCCTAAATACATGTACACATATATATATATATATGTATGTATGTGTAGATATGTGTATACACAGATGTAGTTTTTGTATGGAAACATATATATGAGACATCCCTTCATGCCCCTACGTGCTCCTACCAGACCCCTTGCGAAGGTCTCCCATGTTACAGTACTCGTCCTGCAAACACTGAACCCTAAACCTGAAGCCCTAAATCTCCACCTGGAACCCTAAACCTTAAACCCTAAATCCTAAACCCTCAAACTTAAGCTCTAAATCCTAAACCCCAAACCCTAAACCTTAAACCCTAAACCCCTAGACCCTAAACCCTAAGACCCTAAACCCCAAACCCTGAACCCTAACCCCTAAACCCCTAAACCCCAAATCCTAAATTCTAAACCTTACACCCCAAATCTTGCTTTTTGAGGACTGCGCCGTGTCCCGGAAACCGCTGAAGATTGCAATGCTCTCCTGGGAGCCACTTTGGCTTTGTTCTTGTTTGACCCAAAGGTTAGGGTTTAGGGTTTAGGATTTAGGGTTTAGAGTGTAAACTCCTGAAAAGAGACTACTATAGGGGTTATTATAGGGGATACTAGGAGTTTAGGCAAAGGCTCATGTAAAGTTATAGTTTACATGAGGGTTTAGGGTTGGGTTTGTTTGTTTGGTTTAGGGCTTCGGGTTAAGGGTTTAGGGTTAAGGTTAGGGTTTAGGGTTATACATATATATATATATCTCTACATATATATATATATATACGCATACGGCTTGGGGTTGATAGGCCTATAAAGTTTTTTAGGTGTAGGGTAGGTATATACCGTGAACATATGAATATAGGGCTTAGGGTTTTGGGTAGCTATATGCGGTTCACATATATGTTTGTATATATATATATACACGCACATAGGGCATAGTGTTTATGGAGTTCAGGGTTGGGGTAAGCATGTGGTATATTTTTCAGGCCTCAAGGACTTCCCAAATACGTGTATTGGGACCCAAACCCTAAACCCTAAACCTTAAGCCCTAAACCCACGGGACCCTTTGGGTCCTGCAAGGTGCCCCCCTAGTCACGTAGCTAGACGTACAAATCCCAGAACCATAACTTAGCATGGGGATTATAGTACTGTAGTATAGTATCGTGTAGTATAGTATAGCAAGGTCACGCAGTAGGGATTCAAGGTTTAGGGTTCAAGGTCTAGAGTGTACCCCTAGGTTTATATCATTTGCCTTCTCGGGAACCCTGGAGGAATACAGTGGCTCATACAAGGAGCATACTGGTTCGTGGAATATTCCTTTAGGGTACAACCCCAGAACGTTTAAAGTGTCGCTGAACCCTAAGCCCTAAACCAGAATCTGTGCTCGAGATTTCCTCCCTGAGCTTGAAACACAGATGAGGGTCTCCATCTACTTTTGGATTGCCAGTTAAGCTTACCCTAAACCTCAAACCCGAAACCTCAAACCCTAAACCCGAGACCCCCAATGTGGGACCCCCACCTAGTAACAAGTAATTAAGCTGAGAAGTCACGTGTTATTCCTTTTAGCCCAGGTCTGCTCACATAAAGTCATCTAACCCCCGCATGGGGCTTTCCGAAAATGTGGCCTAAACCTTGATCCCTAAGCCCTAAAGCCCTAAGGCCTAAACCTAAAGCCCAAATAATACCGCGTCCACTCTTAGGACCTTGCATACCATCGCTGTGGGTGGCGTGGCCGGAGGGCCCAGAAGCCAAAGCTTCTATTTAGGACTTCCTGGACCCCAAAAGTATGTAAAAGAATTGGCCTTGATGGCTATCATTTTGGGTTTAGGGCTATTATTTTACATACTTTTGGGGCTGAGGTTGGGGTTTAGGGTAACTTTGAGTTCCCTGGAAGTTCCCTGACAACAGTTTTTTCAGCTTTTTTGTTCACAACCGTACGAATCAGCTGAAATTATAGTTCCTATCAAGGTTCCGGGGAGCTCTTGACGCGGTTAGGGGTTTAGGGTTTAGGATTTAGTGTTATCCTAAGTGTGTATCCATACAGGAACTGGTTTGGGCACCGCGCCGAAGGTATCAACAGGTAGGCACTTGGACTCTTAGATGTTGGAATTGTAAGTTTAGTTCAGGGTTTACGGGTTGGGGTTCAGGGCAATCTCCTGGGATCAAGAAATAAGAGTTTCTCAATAAAGGCGTCGTCAGGGACATAATTTTAGTGCCACTAAAGCTTTGCATCACCTGAGTATACCATAGTATATTACAATTCCCTAGATATTATGCTTTTGGCAGTTTCCAAAATGGGGAAACACAATACAGGCCCCAAAATATTCTAATTCCTTTCGTCATTGGGACCCCCCCAAAAGTACCCTTTATTTGGGAAGCCCCACTAGGGTTATTGTCATAAGGAGTTCAAGCAGATCACCCAAATTCCTACACCCAAAACCCTAGATCCCTTTCAGGAATTTTTCACAGTATTTTTCACAGAGACCCAAGAGCTTCCCAATAATTCCTAGTTTCCCCTATGTTGTAGTGGGTGCTTCTGGGAGTTTCCATAAAGCCTAAACCTTAGGAGCACCCCCCCCCCCCATCCTATAATAGTGGTATAGTAGGAATACAATTGGACCCTAGCAAAATCCTTGCTTTCCCTTATGGTAGGGTCGGGGGTCCTCCTAACCTAGACCCTAAACCGTAAACCCCTGGGAAGCCATGATCCGCGAGGCACCACACGTCACTGAACTTGCTGGTGCTCTCAACGGAGCAGGGCACGAAGTGCATATCTTCACGCGGGCACAGGCCACGCAGTTTAGGGGTTTAGGGTTTAGAGTTTAGGGGTGGTTTGGGTTACGCCATCAGAGCCCGAGCCACCTAACACACGGGAGAGGTGTATGCTATAGCATGGAAGCCTGAGCAACTTAGCCACTGGCTTTTTTCGAGACTGCCCCTGCATTATATACCTCATCCACATCCCAGCCTATCGTCGCAAGATATCGCCACAAGATAGCGTACTTCTTGTCATAGACACCTTCCAAACAGGGGCACCTCGTTTTAAACAAGTCGTCAGGAAACATGTTGACTACTAGTATCAGGAACAGTTGAAGGGGTGTAGTTGCGAGGCCCCATACAAAGCTCACACAAGGCTCGTGTAATGGTAATGATGGCATAGGAAGCCCTAAACCCTAAACTGTTTCTGGTATGCGAGGTTTACGTAGCCTCCAACGGCCCCAAGTATTGCAAGACCCATGGGCATCACGGGAAGACCATGAGACATGCCTGCTCAGGTCGATCTTGGGGAAAAAAAGGGAGCACCTTTCAAAGGGTTACCTAAGGTTGAGGGTTAAGGGCCAGTTGTGCAGGGATTTTGTGGAAAATTCTACAAGGTCCTTAAAAAAATCGGCACACTTCCTGTTTTCTATAATCCTCAGAGCTCGCTGAATTTGTAATTGTTTGCCTCTTGTGGCGATGTGTGAGGTCTAGGGTTCAGGGTTTCCCAAAGCCAGGGTGCCCTTATTAGGGGGGTTTAAGGTTTAGGCCATATTTGCGAATTACCGTCTGGGACTCCAGGGTAGAGCGCTCGTGGGACCGCTGCACTGAAGAGATTCCACGGTTAAGGTTTAGGGTTGTGCCCCTAAGGTTGTGCCCCTAAAGGGCTTTTATAGGAACATATGTAGTCCGCAGGTGGGCTGCCCACCCTGTGACAGTGACTATAAGGGATAATACGGATTTTCTTAGGGTCCTATTATATTCCTATTATACCACTATCACAGGGTGGTGGGTCCTCCTAATGTAGGTCCCCTAGACTTCTTACAAGCGATCCTTGAACCCAGAGGTACACGCCACGCTGAGGGGTACAACCCCGACTTCCCTGATGCGCGCCCTGTGAAGACTGGGGGATATGGGGCCCCTTAACCCTGAACCTTAAATCCTGAACCCTAAGCCCTGAGCCCAGAACCTTAAACCCTACACCCTAAAACCCTAAACCGGGAACCCTGAACCTTAAACCCTAAACCCAAGGGAGGTAGGCGCTGGGAACCTGAGGGAGCCGCGGAGATTAACAGGGAGGCTTGGGCAGCGTTCAGAAGTACAAGGTAACTAACCCTAAGGGTCCATGGACCCAAATAATAGGGTTTTAGGGCCCAAATACCATGAATGTTATAGTATTTGGGCCCTAAAACCCTATTATTTGGGTCCTTGGACCCTAAACTCTAAATCCTAAACCCTAAAACCCTATTATTTGGGTCCTTGGACACTTAGGGTAAGCTCCATGGTTTTACCTCCCCTAGGGACCCGGTACAATGCCATGTAATCACTGCAGAAAACCGGGAAATTGTCCATGTTATTCCCCGATAACCTTTATATGCATCCAAAATCTATTAAAATTTCATGGGCCGCTAGTGGCAACCCTCAGAAGCACTTGCATAAGCCCAGTTTCCATTGAATGTTGCGGTGTCTATCCCATTTGACTCCATTATGCGAATTCTTCATGAGCCCCTGCCTAACCATAAGCCCATGATCCCAGTATAGGGTCCCTTTAGAATTCCTATTCTCCTATATCGTCCCTTTATACAGCCTGTGTCATCCTAAGATCCTCCTATAGGACCACTTCGACTTCCTAATGTTCCTAAACCCCAAACCCTGAATTCCCATTATTCCTACATTGTGCCTTGAAAGCAGCCCTAAACCCTAAATCCTAAACCCTAAACCCTAAAGTCCTAAACCCTAAACCCTCAACCCTAGTTTCAGGGCCCAGTCGCCGAATCTGGGCTCGGGTTTCACAGGGAGGGTTCACGGCTCAGAGTTTCAACTTTTGCGTTTTTGGGGCTCCTGGAACTCCGCAGCTCCCCGTAAACAAAGTGATTCTAGGTAACCCCAGTAATACCCGGTGTCCCTTTCATGTTGGGGTCTCCTTATTAAAGCTGAACATGAGGAAACATGGTACCCTTATTGTTGCGGGGTCTTTGGGGAACTCAGAATTGAATAGGTACAATAAGGCCCTCAGTAGGCATCGTTTGTAGACTTAGAGTTTTGAAGGGAGGATGCCGAGATTATGCGCTCGGAGCCCGGAAAAGGGCCCTCAACCCTAAACCCCAGACCCCAAAACCTAAACCCTAAACTCTAAAGCGCGTGTCTCAGGGCTACCCCAAGGACAACGAAATCCTTGGTGTGCACTACCACGAGGCTGGAGTCTTCATACAGGGTTTAGGACTTTAGTGTTTAGGGCTTTAGGGTTCCGGGTTTAGGGTTTAGGGTAAGATTCAGGGTTCACCCCCACGTACCGCCCCAGATGTTGAATTCTGTTATCTATAGTCCGTACTACACCCTGGGGGGCTATACATTTGCGGGTATGGTATCTTTATCTCTGAAAGAAATATTAGCTTGTTTTTTGAGACTTAGATTTTCAGGCCTAGGTTCAGGAGCACATTATCCAGGATTGAGGCTCCAGATTTCTGACTCAATTAGCTAGACCCCTATACCCCACCCCTTTTTTGGGTACCAGTCTTGTAGTTAGACTATGGCAGACAGAAAATGTGCGTATCCTCGCAAACGGCTATGGTCTATGGGTCTAAGTACCTAATTGATCAGGAGCCACCTACACCTTTTCCCATAAACCCTAGACCCTAAATCCTATCATAAGATTATTTACTGGTACCCGGATGATTTGGAACTACAACCTGAGTATATAGAATCTTTACTGGGCATGCGGAAGTACCATAGGGTTTAGGGTTTAGAGTTTACAGTGTAAAGTGTACAGTTTGCAAGTTTTTTGGTTTTGGAGAATTTTCAGAAGATTCAAGTTATAGTCTTGCAGCACAATCGCTAAACCTCAAACCCTTTAACCCTAAACCCCTAAACTTAAGGCTCGTATCCCTTGGACCTTTGGAGAAAACCCTCTCCCCAGACCCCTGGGAGGATCTAGAAAGTAGAACCCCAAGTATGGTAACCTACTCTACTATTGGGTTATTTCTAGAATCCATTAAGGGGGTTGTACTTTCTAGATCCACCCAGGGTCTGGGTCAGGTGGGCTACAACACGGCTGGATGCCTTGTGCAGGACCGACGTAGGCTGAGACTGGGTATATACAAGGTTGTATAAGGGTTTAAGGTTTAGTATTTAGGGTTTGAGGTTTCAGGTCTATGGTTTCAGGGGTAAGGCGTAGGGCTTTTGGTTTAAGGTTTGAGGCATAGGATTCAAGTTTTAGGGTTTAGGTTGAAACGTTTTAGGTAGCGTCTAGGACTTATAGACTGTCATACTTGGATGAAGAAGCTTTAATACCTAAACCCAAACCCTGAAACTTAAATTATACCAGCCGGGCTCCGTCAAGTATGGGGATGGGCCGTCGTCCCTAAACCCTAAATCCTAAACCCTAAACCCTAAGTTGTTGAGAATCTTTTTCGTTTCTTCGGCCTCTATGAGGCTGCCTCCTTCCACGCCGTCTTTAGAAGGACTACAGTTTGCAGTCTGTTGTCTTCCCAGGGTTTTTTGGGGGGTTTCGATATTAGTGTGGGAAGGCTTATCTCAAGTTTTGCAGGGCATCCTTCGACAATTTCGGTATGAGGAGGATACCTCGCGTTCCTCAAGCGCTGTCAAATCCTACATAATCCCTAAACCCCCTTAAACCCTAAACCCTACATAATCCCTAAGTCCTAAACCCTATGTAATCCCCTAACCCCAAACCCTAAACCCTAAACCCCAATCAACCTAGGAGGGAAACCAAGGTCATAATCAGACAGCACCCTACGGTCTCATATGAGCCATAGTCTAAACTCCTTAAAGGGGGTTATGTAGGGGCGTATTATAGGGGATATTCAGAGGGATACTAGGAGTTGAGACTATAGCCCTAAACCCTAAGCCCCCAAACCCTAAACCCCTGAATCCTAAACCCCTTAACCCTAAGGCTGATAGTAGCAGCACACCTGTTTTTGCAATATAACTACTTATAGTCCCCCTCCAGCAGACAAGAATATGAGGTATCTGGGGATCTTAGTATCATATACCCAAAGCCATATTCCCGTAAACCCTAACCCCCACACCCTAAACCCCATATTCTATGTACTTAAGGGGGACTATAAGCCTAAACCCCTAAACCC